>LOEQ01014163.1:0-18877 GCA_001685075.1 Bramus lutescens | reverse complement strand
AGAGAGAGAGAGAGAGAGAGAGAGAGAGAGAGAGAGAGAGAGAGAGAGGTCAGTTCCTTCAAACATAGACAGCTGAATGTCACCACAGTGGAGTTTGGAACAATCGGAAGTCCTTGGAGGTCAATGGGAATAGTGCTCTGAAAGTGTGTGCTATTCCATCCTGACCTTACAAATGGAGATTCCATGTTGAACATAAGCTTGTCCTGGGCTCACTGAGCACAGCTCTGTCTGAATCTAGGGAATTCTTAGAGAAACCTCCACCCGCTCATAGGTGTAAACTCACAGGTGCAAACTCCACTCTGTATTTATCTGAAATCTTCTGTAGCCTCCAGCCGCTGTTCTAGGTCCTGCTGTATTTGTTTTGAGTTGGGGCAATGGTACCACATTGAATGGAGTCCTCCAAAATGTGCCACCCATTGGAAGATTCTGCCCCAACCTCCACTGTGCTTCGCCATCTCAATGATGTCATCCTTTTCATAGGAGTGATGACATCTCCGCATGCTGCACCCCGTGTTCCAATAGCTGCTGAATTTCCAACTCCACCTCAGGGTGCCTAGGCCAAAGTTAATATTTCTCTTCTGTGTATGTGTTAAATTGAAAAATACAGACCTGCTTACCCATGGAAAAAATTTTGCTTCCTTATTTAATATTTCTTTCAAGCGGTTTTAATTGTCTTGTGTACATTTTTAATTGTCTTACTCCACAACTCAGTAGGTCCCAAGCCCACAGGACACAGATGGGAAGTGCTCTAAACCATGGAGACAGCCAATCAGCATCCTCAGGTTAAAATGTGGCGCATCCAATCCAGTTTATGAAGGGTCCTTGTGTTTATTATTTTTGTATTGTGTATGATAACACACTCAGTCTGAAGATAAAAAGTAAAAACGCAAAGAAACCAGCATTTCAGAGCATATAAGACTCATTTTACATGTAATTAGAGCTAACAATTTCTTTTCATTTATAAAACATACTCTGATGACCTTTGAGGTTGGTGGCGGGATAGGACATTAGCTAATAATTACGGTTTGATTTGCAGTGAAATGTTGGAATAATTCTTCCTAGGGAGCCCGAGGAGCAGATTTCAGTCTTGTGATGAAGCATCACTGTCCCCTGCTGGTCCACATGGTTGTAACAGTCTGGAAAAGATTGCAACAAGAAACCAANAAAAAAAAAAAGAAGAAAGAAAGAAAGAAATTTAAAGAAATCACTTTACTAGCTAGAGGTAAACACTTCCCCTCTAGAATTGTCATTTAATTCATTTATAAAACAATCCCTTCCCACAATTTTCTGAAGGTTGTAAATGATGTTTTAATGTTTTGAAATGCGGATATAAATTACCCATTGAGAAACTCCAGGGAAAGCCCTGCTGTGGGCCAACATCATGAATCCACAGAACATTTGAAAGAGCAGAGCTCTCTCATTCAGTCTCATCATCCAGGAGGAGGGGAATCCTCACCTTCCACTGGCTCAGCCTCTTAGGTCTGGGTCGTCCTCCTAAAAGCTTTCTCAACACAAGCCATAGCCACTTAATTTGCATCCCTTTGTGGGATGGTGGTTTCCAATCTTCAGCACATGAAGACAATGCCTAAATTGTGTAAACAAACGACAGGCTGTGTGGGAGGAGTGAAACTGACCTCCTAGGAGACCCAGAAGGACGATGGCGGTGATAGCACATTTCCTAGGCTTCTCTTAGGGTCCTCACCGTGGAAAACAGCATTAGAAAAGTGAGATTGGGCTCCATTTCTATTTAATTAGGATTGATGGCCCACTTACATATTTAAATAGCCGCTCCAAACTCCCGTTTAATTCTTATTACTCTGTGTCTAGAAACAAAGTTGCTTTTCCCCTCTTCATGTAAGGATCTGAGCGATGCCAGACAGATTTTCTTCAACCTGGTTTGTATCTGTCACTGCACAAAGAGAAATCCAGACGGGGACTGTTTGCTTTGGAGACACTCGAGATATTTGCGGACTTGTGTTTATGTTTCTTCTGTCTTCTAGAAACCACATTTTTCAGGGTCTGCAACCACCCCTGCAGAAGGTACAGAAAGAACATTTCACTAATAAGGTCCACTTGGAAGGTCCAGTGAGCTCATCTTAAAACTTTGTCCCGACACCCTGCTCACCAAGAACCCGACTGCCTTCCCCATCCATGCCTTTTATGAAGCCCTAGAGGGTTGCCGTGCTAGAGAGTTGTTTGTTTTAAAGTTAATAGGCAAAATGTAGGAAGGGGTTCAGCTGACACTCTTTTGCCTATTCGTATCCTCTGAAACTAGGTTTCCATCAATTTGATTGCCTACACACACAGAGCAAAAGCCTATTAGGAGTCCTAGTGGGGACAAGTCAAAGAACTTTGAATTGGGTTTCAAACACCCTGTGCTAGTTTGCTTTCTGTTGATGTCCTGAGCACCATGGCCAAAAGTAACTCAAGGAAGGCAGGACTTACTTCACTGTATAGGTCAGGCAAACCAAGGCAAGAGCCTGGAATTATGAACTGAAACAGAGACCACGGAGGAGCTCTTCCTCAAGGTTTGTAGCCTTTGGCTTGCTCAGCTGCGCCTACTTAGGAACGGTACAGGCACAGTTGCCTGGGCCCGCCTACATCAGTTGGTAATTAAGAGAATGCCTCACAGCTTGGGCCACAGAGCACCCGATCTGGGCAATTCTTCAGTCGTGATTCCATCTTCTCATGTGACCCTGGGTTGTATTGAGTGGACAGATGAAGCTATGACCCCACCCAACCATAAAAAGAGAAAAATTCATTTAAACTTGAGATAAGCTCTCATGAAGGAAGGAAAGAATTCTTGCTAAGAAGTAAATGACAGATTTCTGCTTAAGGCCATGGCGGGGGCAGTGAACTCCGCATCTCACATGTACTGATTGGCAGGCACACTTGTATTATGCGTTCCATAAAGAAAACATGTGGCCAATTAAACCATGACCCCATGATTTCCTTCAATTAGAATCTTTACACTCATCAGAAGCGATTATTCTAGATAGATTTAGATACAGCTTTTAAAATCAGTTATCACCTTTAGGTGAACGTGCAATAGAAAATGTAAGCCAAATAATTTAACTCGAGTAATTATAAGACATTTTCCTTTCCTGTTGAGAGTTCAACAGAGAGTATGTGGAACAAGAAGACTCTAAACAACCTGGCAGAGAGCATATAGAAAATGCTTGGCTTATAGAAGAAATGGAACAAAGGTTGTGGGGCACATGCTGCCATGAGATGCATTGTGGAGAATCTTGGCAGCGCTGATGGGAATAATGCGGAAGAGAATAAAGAAGCAGGCTTGGGCACTAGGTAGCCGAGATGCAGTATTGGTTTTCTTAGCCAAAGAAATACCGGGAGAAAGAATTTAAGGGAAGTGAGGTTTATATCTATCTTACGGCTTCACTGGGTTTCCATCCATGGTGGCAGGGACACTCCTCCCAGGAGGCAAGAGCATGTGATAGAGACACCTTGCTTATAGAACAGAAGATGGAAGGCAGAACTCTGAAAGAGTGTCACATTCAGGGACCTCCATGACTTACTGCTAGAGCCACGTTGCTTCACATAAAGGTTCTGCAGCCTTTAAAATAGTGCCCCAAGTCAAAGACTCAGTGTTCATGAGGCTGTATGGACATTACAGTCCACCCCAGACCTCAAAGGCTCATGGCCATCTCATAACACACTAGGAATCTGATTGAGCCGTACAAGTCCCAGAGGCCTTGGTAGCCTCAAGACTTGAAGACTCCAAAGTTTTCACTGAGAATCAAGGCATCCTCTTAGCTGTGAGTGCCTGTAAAAATCTAAGAGTTCTATATTCCCAATATGCCATGTGCAGACTAAACACTGCCATCCCCTAGGGAGAAAGAGAGTCACAACAAAGAAAAAACTGGACTAAGCCAAGATCAAAGCCCTGCAGGGCAAACAAATTCTGCAGCTCCATGTCCAGCATTTTAGTCACATGGTAGATGTCAGTGGCCTTAGCTCATCCTTTGGCCTGACATATGGAGCACGCATGGCTCTCTCATGAGCTATGTTCAGTAGGTGTCTGTAGGTCGCTTCAGCGATATCATCCATTTCTGGTGTACCCAACATCCTGAGTTCTTCGTAATAACTTAGGCTTCACTTTTAAAGCTTCATGACTAATCTCAGAGGTTCCTAATTGAGAAGATGGCCGGGTATGCATTTCCTGGCCATCCAGACTCTCTACAGGAACCTTGGTGCAAGCATTGTGTCCTTGACTAGCCCCATCTTCCATGGTAAGTTGTATGATTGGGTTATGTGATGAGCTATGTAAACATGTCTTTGTCAATGCTTATGCACACGGAGCTTCAGGCAATGTACCACACCTGTAGAATGACACCAGAGGAAGGCCATATACCAGTGATTGGTGGAGATTTTAGGAAATTGCTTCTATTCCAGGTTGTAACCAGTAATGATTTTGAAGATCTAGGAAAACATACCAGAAGTAGAATGTCCCTTTTTTATTGGACAATCATAATGGGCAATTTCTTTCCATCACTGTAAAGTAAAGCATGGGCAGTCTAATGAAGGGACTGGGTCATTCCCCCTAATATCTGCCATTCTTCTAAGGAACCCTTTTTCTTGGTTCCCATCTGATACCCCATGAACCCAGTCTTTAGTGTGCATGAGTCTGCAGGCACCCTGGTCTTCTGAACTCCCATTAGAATGAAGGGTGGTGACTTCTCCCTTAAAGTGATAAATCCCTGTTTCCTGGTATCTTGGCAACACTACTTTGAAGGTGTATAATGGATTGTTCTGTTACACCCTATGTGCACTAGGGTGCTCACCATTTTATGTGCTTTGTTGATGGGTCTGTGATCGTCCCTGAAGCTCTTGTTGCAAATGGAGACAGTTTTTATTTTGCATAGCGAGAAACTGTACAGCAAATCATAATCCATTTTGTGTCTTTCTAGAACTTTCCAGTGTATATAGAACCAGTCTACCAACTGCTGTATCCCTTAGTTGCAAGAGAAAATTGTGTCCTGATTTTGAAGATGTAAGATTTAGTTTATGAATTGATTCAGAAAATAGACTTAAAGGGTTTCCAGAGTTAATGTAAATCTGAAGCCCCCTGCACTAAACCTTGAAAATTCTACTAGATTATGAAAGCTTTATCAGCTCTCAATCCAGTTAAGGTGTCTGGTAGCCAATATTGCTTTCCTGTGTTTTAGTCTTGATGATAATGCTGGTGATGATGATGATGGTGGTGATGATGATGGTGGAGGTGATGATGATGGTGATGATGGTGACGTTAATGATGATGGTGATGTTGAGGATGAGGATGTTGGTGGTGATGATGATGCTGGTGATGCTGGTGATGAGGACTGTGATAAGATCAGCTAACTTACCTGAGTCTTTTCGCAAGCATTTAGCACTCACTCATCCATCACGAACATCCATGAAGCAGAGAACAGTACATTACCTATATCCTAAAATAGAAATAAAAGCACGTAAGCATGCAGTGATGGTATGCCTTGTGTCACACAACTAAGAAATGGCACCTCTAGGATTCAAATCAGTCTCTGGCTGTCATGAGCATGCTTATAAACTTCAAGCAAGTTCTTACACAAGCTAGAGTGATTGCTGCCCGATTGGAAGAAGAGCTTTGAAAATAAAACTTTGTGAACACTTGCGCGTTCTTCTCCCCTGGCTCTCCTAATACCACTACCCTTGGTCCTACATGAAGTCACTTCCTGTGAAGCAAACAAAGACATTATCCTTGGGTCCCTTTGGGGTCATTCTCCACAGGGACCATTTATAGCACTTTGAATGCAGTGCCCCCTCACAGCCCCCTCCAAGGGTGCTCTGTGTGTGTTCCCAGTCTTGTGTGTGTTGGCATGTCCTGCTTTTCTCCTCCTCTTAGCCAGCTCCAGAATCCATAACTTGCCAATCATCTGGGATTCATCTCTTCTCATCTCTATGTGCAATACCAGCTGAGCTGATCTAAGAAACCCTACATTCACCTCTTCTCCACACTCCCGGCCTCGTCCACAAACCTAAATGTCGTTTCCTCTCACCAGTCCGGTCTTCCCTGAAGAATGAGTTTACAGGGTCGCTGTTAGTGCAGCCTGGCAGCTTGAAGAGAGGAAAGTTCTCTTCCTAATCCTGGGGGCTGGAAATCCAAAATAAAGACTTTGGATTGGGAGTTGTTGAGGCCGTCCTCTCCAGTGCATGGGTAGGGTTTCCTTTCTCCACATTCTCACAGGGTCTCTCTTCATAACTACTTATCAGGACAGCAGTAACATTGAAATAAGCTTTGTCCGTGTGACTTCGCTTGCACACAGCTCTATCTTTGAAGATCCAGTGCCAAATACTGTTACATTCTGAGATATCGGGAGTTAGGATTTCAGTGATACCCCATGCAGTCCTGGACGTACTAACTGCCACATTAGTCTTTTCATAAGATCCTGTCAGACCCTATCACCTCGGGGAATTTAGCGTGTAGTTAGAAGGAAACCTAATGGCATCTGTATGGATTTTCTGGCCATGCACACTGCTTAACATTTTAGACTTGAGAAACCATGGTGCCTGCAAGCTCTCGGGCAACTGGAGTCCCACAGCCTCTGCTTCCTGGAGAAGTGTAAGAGTTGATTCTCTTGGGCACTAAATGACATGCTCATGTGCAGACACAGCTCAGCAGCATCCTTGGCCTTGGTGAAGAGGCAACAAACGTTCGCGGTCCACAGTTCTCATACAATCACTCAGCTTCTTCCTGGGACTGTGCATCTACTCCTAAAGGGCTCAGCAGTCTCTAAATGGTTTCCATTTTTAGTCTTCTTACATACTAGTCTTCTGAGCTTATTTCTTTGTAACTCGATCTATCTCAAAATCTCCTAGGTGATAGTAGTAGCTTGGCATAAATATTATGTCTCTACTCAACAAATGAAGCTGTTCACAATCTGAAAACTGCCTATCTATCTTTATCCCTCAGTAACTCCTGTAAACTCACCTTGATCTGCTCATAGCCCAAGCTTTCAGGACCTGCAAGTTTGTCTTAGGCTCTGTTGGGAGGCCTTTTCTTGCTCAGGAACCTATGTTTTTTTTTCTCAAAACTTTCCCTTGCTAGGAGGAATTTCCCAGTAGCCCCTGGGCCTTTCTCCTGGCGGTATTCCCTGGGCAGCATGCATGAACTTAGGACAATCTGCTTCATTAGACTACAATGTAATGTGAGCGAACTGGATTGTATGCTAGAACCAAGGACAGAAGACTTGATTCATGTTAGCATCATCTCTAGTCTGCTGTAATACGTTCTTGGGTAGCACTGTAGAACAACATCATTTCTCTGTCTCATTCCTCAAAAAACAAAAGCAAAGACCAATGAAAAGTCAATTCTGAAGCCCAGATGTGCAAGTCCAACTTCACATAGGCTTGCCCTCTACCTGAAACATTTCCTCTCCTTTGTCTTGTTTGGGGAAACATGCCATGATATCTCACTGCTCCCATTCCTTATTCATGATGGCACAAAGGGGATGCTTAAGGTTCCTATGTCTTACCTTTCTTACTCATAGGAGAGGATAATTTTGTTTCAACTCCCATCCAATGGGAGCAGGATTCTTTGGCTCCTCCCAGCACAGGAGCTCATTATCAAGAGGCAAGAACAGCGCTCCCTTCCTCCTGTTTCTGTCACTTATACCCTATGTCACCTTCATGTAATACTACAATTAAAAATGCTGATGTATGATCGTGTAATTACAATTAAGTATTTTCAAGCTTTCGCCTCTGTTTAATCTATGCACTGAGGCTCAGTGTCGCGTGGCATTATCCGCTAAAAAAGTCTCACTCATCATTAGCCATGTTGATTGCATTTCCCTACTTGTACAAACTTCGTTTCTGAGGGCTGTAATTCTATGTTGATTTATTTTTAATATTTTTATTAATTCATTGAGAATTTCATACATTACATTTTGATCATTTTCATCAACACCCCTTCCTTCCAAATGCACCCCTGTTCTATTCCCACCAGCTCTGTGTTCTGCTTGTTTAAAACCCTTTGAGTCCAAACTGTGCCTCAGGTTACACCAATTCTTTCTAAAGCCATCCCTCCTCTGAACTCCCTATCCCAACAACTGTTCCATAAAGCCTCATTTTCCCAATACCTCTTTCGTCCCAGTGTCAGCTGCGCAGATTCCCACCCTCCAAAGGGGTCTCTCTGCAGCTCTGTGTCTAGGAAACTTTCTCTGTACCCTTTACTGTCACCCCCACAGACAGTGAAAAAACAGTGACAGAGTTTAAAAGTAAAATAATCCCCCAAAGGCTCTTACATTTGAACACTTGGCAGCGGTACTATTTGGGGAGCTTGTGGAATGTGTGTGAGGAGGAGCCTAGTTGGAGGAACTGAATCTATCTGGGATGCAACAGAAGATTTATAGTCCAGCCTACTTCCTATACTGTCTTTGTTTCCTGGTTTGCGGAGACATGAATAGCCTCCTCCTCCTGACACCGCGGATCCTGATGAACCCCTCCCTCCAGACCCTGCCATGCTGCACTGTACCCTCAAACTGTGAGCCGAACAAACCCACCTTCCTTTATGTTGCTCCTCATCAGGCATAAGATCAAGCGATGAAGAAAGTGACGCCTGCTTGTGGTGTTTTGCTGCCCAGTACCCGTTCACTTGGAAATGCCTGGCCTTTTCTTTGGAAAAAAGCTTTTCCTACTCTAGTGCCATGTGGTTGCTACTGCAGATGTACTTAACAAAGGCTAATGAGAGTCTCCCTGGGAGGGTCTGGAAGAACCTGACTGGCAGACTCAGGATCTGTTATCTTATCTATCCATCTTTTATAGATTGATGCTCCCTAGTGAATATCCACAGGGCATGAGCAGCTTTCCACTCCGCTCCTGAACTAAGTTGCCTTGCAAACTTCTTCCTGGTCTCTCTAGTCCCTGGTCTTTATTGTTTTTCATTTCCTCAAAGCAGACTCTTTAGCCATGCTTCATAAATCAGTATAACCTTTGGGTTTGTGCCTCCTCTCCTTCCAAAGACTGTGCACAGCGAGATTTGTTGGTTTTCTTTAGCATTCTCTTTCTCGATTGGACTCTCATAGAGCAGAATTTCTGACTAGCCGGTGGCAATAAAATGTAAGCTGTGCAGAAGGCTTCCTTCTTCAGGCAGCTTGTCACAGAGAACACCTCATGAGCTCACAGGTGGAGCTGAATGACAAATCGGTAAAAGAACACGTGCCACAGCGATCTGAACCCACGATGACACATCTTGGGATGAAAGGGACATCTTGATGTTGGATCTGCCTGTGCGGCACATAATAACTCATCGTCAAAGGTCAGGAACATGTTGGTCTTTGCCAGGCTAATGTAACAGGTGAGCAGCAGACTCTAAAGCTTGAGTTATCTATGGGAAAAGTAATGACTTGGTGCCCCAATTCCACGGGTCTTTTTCATGCTTTGTCTACAGGAGCCTATTGGGCTTTCCAATGTAGTAGTTCAGTGTTCCTCTGCTAGGATCAATGTTAGATGGGCCAGATCTTTTTTTTCTCCTATTATGTTTACATTGGCCTCCGCCTTCCACATCCTTTCTGGTCTCCTCCACCATTATTCCTTCCCAATTTTATGTGTTCCATTTTGCTGTTGTTTAAACTCACTGAGTCCACTCAAGGCTGGCAGTATGTGCATGGATGTGGGGCTATTTACTGGGGCAGTGATAGCCTCTAACAGTCTTCACCCTAAACAAACCTGACTCTCTGTCCCCCAGGAGCCATCAGTTGCCAATAGCTCCTTAGTTGGCTTTGGACTTCATGCCCACCTCTGCTGAACATACTGGCAATTTGTCTCATTTAATCTTGTGCATGCAGTCGCATCTCCTGTGAGGTCAGACGTGTAATTGCTCTGTTGTATCCAGAACACAGTTTTGCTGTAGTTTACCCACGGACTCTGGCCCTTAGAATCTTTCTACCCTTTCTTGCTCATTGATCTCTGAGCCGTGAGAAGAGTGGGCATGACAGACAGCTTCCATTTACAGCTTGGAATTCCACAGTCTCTCTTCTGTGCACGGTGACCAGTGGTGGGCCTTTCTGTTAAGTGTTATCTACTTCAAGAAAAGGCTTCTCTTATTATTGCTGAGAAATACAATAATAATGGGTGGGGTACAAAGATACGTCTTTAGAAACGTGCTTAGTTCTACATCTATCTTGCAGAATGATTGTAGAAGGTTCTTGCCGGGGGCCTGTGATCTATTTAGCCGCGAGTTCTTGGCCCCTTTAATAGTGTCAGGAGTGAATTCCACCTTGTGGTCTTGTAGAGCAGGCTTTGAATAATAAAATGGCTGGTAATTCTCTGGACTATTCATGCCACTGTGGCGCTAGTAAGCATGTCTTGCCAGGCCATCCTTGTATCTGATAGGGTTCATGACTGAATGCAACTATTGATTATTTTTCTCTTCTTGTAGCATAAGCATCACTCCCAGTCCTTTAAAAGCTGCCAGTACTGAACAAGCTTCCAAGCTTGCACCACTTTATTTTTCTACACTCAGTGTCTCAAGCATTGCTGTGTTCAGTCATAGGATCTTCCTATCAAGTTCTAGAGAATAGACATTACCCCGTTATGTTTGGGAGTCTAGGGGGCCCTACTGATCAACAGTTCCAAAAGAGGCAGCTCATTTTGGGCACTGGCCGCTTTATTTGATAGCCTATAATAGTGTCTAGGAGAGCATTTGTCTTCACATTACTCTTTCTGTATATGTGCATGTTTTTGGAAACTTCTATAGTAGCAGTTTTCCGTGTGGCTTTTCAAAGGTCTTTTGTGCCGTCACACTTCCTAGTCCACCTAGCCTTCCCATCCCTCATGTATTTCATCTTCCTTGCTCTATCTGTGTCTATTTCCCTAGCTGAAAGCCCTCTACCCTGATCTCTTGCTGGTTTGCTTATTCATAAGGACCAACTAACTAACATTCTTACAATGCAACCTGTAAAAGCCTTGCCATGCTCTGTGCGCAATAAGGTTAACTCTTCTTGCTTTGTAGTAAGAAGGAACTGCTTGTTCGTCCCAGCCTCCCAGAACGGAAATAACCACACAGAAATTGTATTAATTCAATCACTGCTTAGCCCATTAGCTCTAACTTCTTATTGGCTAACTTTTGCATCTTAATTTTACCCATCTCCATTAATCTGTGTATCACCATGAGGTCATGGCCTACCAGCAAAGTTTCAGTATGTCTATCTCTGGCCATGGTGGCTCCATGGCATCTCTCTCTTTCCGTCCTTCTTTCTCCCAGCATTCAATCCAGTCCTCCCTGCCTACCTAAGTTTTTCCTTATCAACAGGCCAAGGCAGTTTCTTTATTCATTAATGGTAATCACAGCACACAGAGGGGACTCCCACATCATCACTTCTCACGAAAAACATCAGCATTTATGACCAAATTTAATTCTGTCATATAGTGTCATCTCAGAGATTCCCAAGAGCTGAGAGATTATATAGGTAAAAAAAATTCAGTTAACACTTTAATGAACCACCCATCTATTTAACCCATCATGTCCAATTAATCGCCGCCGCTCCTCCCATCCGCTCCTGTCACTCCACTTTCATGTCTTTGTTGCTTATCTAGTGCCATATGCCTCTGTCACTCGGGATTATAGACACCGAAACCATGGAACCCTCTTTAATGACGTAGTAGCCACACCATTTGTCCTTCCCAGTCAGGAAACATCCATCTCTGAATGTTGCAAAGGAGGAATGTTCCTTGCACTTATACATTTCTCTGCTGTCTTAGTAAACAACATGTCTTATTCACCCAGTTTTTGGGCAGCCCTGGAGTAGATGAAACACTTGTACTTATATAATCACCTGCTGCTCTTTGCCATTCTCTGCCAGTTGAAATTACTTTCTGTATACGATGTAGGTTCTAGAACTGCAGCCACGAGTTCAGTACACCCTATGCCTACAGTTCAATTACTTGAGCACGGGGAGAGTGACCTGTGTGGACAGGTTGTCTCTTTCAAGATTAGGCTTTGCTATCATCCAAAAAAAAAAAAAATCCTGCGGGTAAAGGATAGAAGGGGGTTGCATTTGTCAAAACAGAATCAGCGTGGCTACTGAAAAGGCCGCACAGTCAGACTCTTCCTGGGTGAGATTGGATTTGGCCTTTGGCAAAAGGAAGAAATACGATAGTAGTAACTCTCCATGGGTTTGGTTTTCAAGACTTAAGTTTTTACCTTGGCCCCCAGTGTTGAGCCCATAGGTCTACCCCTCCTCCTGGGGTTCATGTTGAGCACAGTTTCTGGCCAGACATTTTGTTGCATTTTCAGGCTAAACAAACCTGTTTGTTCCTGTGCTCCCTCTGCGCCCCCTGGCGGTTAGCTATAGGGCCATTGTTTACTCCATTTTGGGCGTGGTAATTTCCCACCTGCCTGGGGAGAATTCCACTGTACAGCAGCTAGGTATATAAGGTTTTTCCTAAGCTTGAATAAATGACATTCGGCATTATTTCCTCACAAATGACCCATGTCTCATGTGTGTTCTTTTAATCTCCAGGCCCTTGCCCTGCTTGCAAATGGTACAGTAGCGTGAACTGTACCGTAAAGAGTTATGCAGGCATTAAACCCCAGTTTGAAGGCCCTGCTCCTTTCTGTCTTATTTATGGCCTTACTTATCACAAGTGCCAAGGATGTGCACTCACCTTGCTTCGGTAATGCAAGCTGTATTAACCAATGCTTGAATGAAAGATTTCATGATGGGAATGGGGAGACGGCTCTGCTGATAACCTCCCATGCCTCACAAGGATTGAGGATATGAGTTTGAGCCCAACCATCCACATTTTCTCAAAAAAGGCTTTGTATGGTGGCATGTCTTCCTAATCCTTGCTCCAGGGGCAAATAGACAGGAGGATTCCAAGAGACTCACTGTCCAGCCTGTCTAGGCTACCTGTGGAATTTCAGGCCAGTGAGATACCCTCCTCAATAATCAAGGAGGATGATGAGGTAGTTTGGATGGAGATGGTCCCCATTAGCTAATAGGTACTATTAAGAGGTGTGGCTTCATTGGAAGAAGTGTGTCACTGGGGAAGTGGGGGCTTTGAGGTTTCATATATGCTCAAGCCATGTCCAGTTGACTTCCTGTTGCTTTCACCTTTTCCAGAACCATGACTGCCTGTACAGTGCATGTTATACCACGTTGATATGTAGAAGGAGGAGCTGCTTATTCGTCCCGGCCACCCAGAACCAAAATAATCACATAGAAACTGTATTAATTAAAACACTGCTTGACCCATTATCTCTATCTTCTTATTGATTAACTCTTACATTTTAATTTAACCCATTGCTATTAATCTGTATATCACCATGAGGTTGTGGCCTACCAGCAAAGTTTCAGCACGTCTATGTCCAGTTGCAGATCCATGGCATCTCCATGACTCCACCCTTCTTTCTCCCAGCATTCAGTTCAGTTCTGCCCTATCAACAGGACACACAGTTTCTTTATTTGTTAATAGTAATCACAGCACACAGAGGGGACTCCCAAATAACCAATAATGGACTAAACCTCTAAAACTGTATGCTATCTCATTAAATGTTTTCCTTTATAAGAGTTGCTGTGGCCATGATGTCTCTTCATAGCAATATAAACCTAAGACAGACGGCAATTGAGAAACAACATCTGGGGTGGTCCTCTGGCCTCTGCACGTATTCACACCAGTACACTGACACACACGTGTGAGAATGAGCAGAAATGCATTCATAGACCCATACATATTTGTGTGCATGCATGCACTCACACACATTAACACACCTATACACATGCACACACACACATTCACAGACACACACCACACACAAATGCACACATACACAGACTTTCTTTCACACACATAAACATGCACTCACAAACAAAGCTAGCTTTCATGTGAGAAGTTAAAATATACTTCAGGGTGATTTTGCATAATAAGGTATTTTCAGAGGCACCATGGAAAGTATTGCCTCTCTGACTTGCAAACCCGAGTTAAGAGTGTTGGGCCCTGAACCCACCTTTTTCTTCAAAATCTCCAGGGTTGTCAGACTACACCTCAGTTCTTACAGGCTTCATCTATGATCACACGCAATGACAAGGACACATGACACCTCCACCACCCCACTTTGAAAGAAAGCTGGCTTGAAGTATCACACTCACTTCTTGTTACTGTTGTGCCTTAGGATATTGAGGCATGTCCCTTCACACATTAACACTCACCAAGGCATTTGAAATAGATTTGAGTGAAGGTATTCAAAGCCTATATTCATATTAATGAATATTTTAATATAATTTCAATAACTTAATTTTAAGCAAAGAATTAGTTTTTGAACTTTAATTTAAAAGTTATTAACTCTTCTGAGTTTGAGACCAGCCTGGTCTACATAGTGAGTTCCAAGCCAGCCAGGGATACCCAGAGAAACCCTGTCTCATAAAAACAACAACAAAAAATAAGTTATTGACTGTTGTCGAATATTTGTTTACATTGTGTGAAGATGTGTCACTGTGATTGGTTTACTAGAGAGCTGAATGGAGACTGGCTAGGCAGGAGAGAATAGGTGGGACTCCTGAGCAGAGAAAGAAGCTGAAGAAGAATCTGAGGTGTAGGGGAGATGCTAGTGAGATGTGGACCAACTTGGACACGCAGAATAGAGGATAGGTGAAAAAAAAAAGCCACAGGGCAGAATGCAGATTAATAGAAGCAGGTCAATTTAAGTTAGAAGATCTCGTTGGGGACAAGCCTTAGCTAAAAACCAAGTTTCATAATTAATAAGAAGTCTCTATGTCATTATTTGGGAGCTGGAGTTCCCAAAAGAAAGTCAAACTGCAATTCACTTAACACATTATATGATTTTTTAGTACAAAAATTCTTAGAACTTGCATATACTAAAGTCATATATCTACAACCAATCTATATCCCCAGGCAAGCTGGCTGAAGTGCGTTCCCCAGTAAAATCGGGATGGGGCTGTGTCACGGGGGAGTTTGGGGTATGGGAAAAGTAGCCGTATTGAACAAAGAGGCCCTTTCTGGAAAAACCCCTCAGGCTTCCTCTGTGGCTCAGTTTGTGCTTTCTGTGGGGCAAAAGATGACAGCTACCTATGGTCTAATTAGCTTCTCGGCATTGCTAGGCAATGTGTGCCTGGTGCTTTAAGACAACATTTTTGTTTGTTTTTTAATTCAAGGGTTGCTTCTCTCAGCTGATTCTGTTTCCAAACGACATTGCCATGACATCCTTCATCAGAGACCAGGGAGCATAATGAATTTGCTGTTGTGAGCAAACACGGTTGTGTAGATGAAGCAGGTGCCAAGAACACAGACTGCACACCGAAGCCCAAAGTGCACGCCTTGTCGCTGTTACCCACGCGTCTGTGATGTCTTGGCTTCTTCACACCCACTTAGCATGGACAATTATCAGCTATTAGAATTTGTAGGCAGTTGCTGTGCTAAAAAAAAATAATAAAAATAAAACTCCAGCCCATAATATCTAATATTTTACAAACATTCCCTTAACTGGTTTGCCTCATGATGATTCCAAGATGTGTCCCTTCCGGTCCAATTTGCACAACCTGGAACCAAGTGGCCCATTTGGCTCCATCTCGTCTTTCTTTTGGCTCACAGTCTCATTGCACAACTTACCACCGACTCCACATTTGGAAGAGAGAAATCGTGCCGCCAGCTTCTGCTAATAACACTATATCTTTCTGCCACTGACTGCTAATTATCCTCCAGACAGAACTGGGGTAGTGCAGAGATGATCCACAGTTTTATAAACATTTTTTTTAAAGCTAGTACTTTCCTTTTTTTAAAATAACAAAATTAAGCTTTGGGGAAGAAAATTGGTTTTGACCCAAATTTGATGCTAAAATCGTTTGCCTGGAAAAGTCAATGTGTTCTCATACAGTGTAATGCTGGACACCACGGCCAGGTTCCTCAGAGAATAGGAGTTTGTCTCCTTTCTGTCTCACCAACCTCCATTTTCCCGTGGTGCCTGTTCCAACTACTTCAGAATGTTCTAGCTCTGTTTCCGGTGCTGCTGTGTATAGGCACAGCTTAGGGAAGAAAGGGATTATTTCAGCTCACAGTCCCAGATTAGAGTCTGCCGTGTATCTTGAACGTAAACACAGGAACCTGTCTGGGGACCAGAGTACAGCTGGACTCACGGAGCCTATGGCCCCTTTTCTCTGGAGGGATAGTGGGTCATCGGAGCCCAGGTACTTACTTGGTCCTCACCCCTCCGCGCTCACACATGCTGGTCCAAGTTTCTCCTCTGTTCCTGGCACAGACTTGTCCTGCTCGTATCCGTGTCTTTTTCTGGAACCAAGAGGGAGCCTCTTTAGAGCTATCCTCCAAACGAGTGGGATGCGGGTCTCTGATTTAGTCCTCTGTCTTGTTCTCCTTGCATCTGCATCTCTTTCTCCATAGTAAACTGAATAAAGATTAAACTCCTTAACATTTGTCCCAGTGAATGTGAGGAGGACCAAGCTGTCCATTCTTGTATCCAAATTAAACCCAGAGTCTTTGCTACGGTTATAAACAACCACAAACAGTGGAAAGACAAAGAGCAGGCTCTTCAGAGACTCCACAGAAAAGTAATTTTGAACATCGTTTACCAGGTGCATGGAAGACACCAGCAACATGTGAACATGCTTCCACTGGGTACACAGAGGAGACCAACATCATGTGAGCATGCCTCCACCAGGTACACTGAGGACACCAGCTTCATGTGAACATGCTTGCACCAGGTACACGGAGGATACCAGTATCCTCTGAACCTGTTTTTGCCAGGTACACTGAGGACACCAGTATCACCTACGTGTAGAGAACATTTATTAAAAGCACATTTTGAGAAATGACCATAACCTTATTTTAAAATTTCCCCTTAGAAAATGTTCGATTTAATTAAAGAACTAAGCAGCTACTTTCTAGCATGTTATTTTAATTAGTTACATAAGACGCGGCCTTGATGAGTTACTCACTCCTGGGCTTCGGATTCTGTTCTAGCTTGGCCCCGTCTCACATCCATGAACAAGGCTTCCCGACTTAATAATGTGTTTCTGCACTTTCTGCTCACACCCCCATTTCCCTGCAGTTGTTTTCCGAGTCGTCCATTGCTGTGTGAATCTGCTTGGTTTCGCATCCTGTGTGCTGCTGGAGACAGCCAACAGGGCTCATTGGGACTGCAGTCTCCTCTTAGAAACTGTTTTCGTTGTGCTAGGCAAAGCTGGGGGTGGCACTCAGGAAAGGGGGTGAAGGTAGGAGAGGGGTCAAGGACACCACAAGAATGGCCCTCAGAATCAGCTAAGTAGGATCACAGAGAGTCACAGAGGATCACAGAGCTGTAAGCTTGGAGCCTGCCTGGGTCTAAGCTGGGTCCTCTGCATATTCACTGTGGTTGTGAGGTTGGTGTTCCTGTGGGACTCCTACCTAACAGGGGGAGTGGGGCTGTCTCTGACTCTTTTGCCTGCTCTTCAGACACTTTTCCTCCTTCCAGGTGGCCTCATCCAGGTGCTATGAGGGTTTGTGCCTGGTCTTGTAACTTGTTATGCCACGCTTGGTTGAGCCCAGTAATATTCCTGCTCTTTTCTGAAGGGAAAGGGAGGAGGAGTACTGGGGGAGGGGGAGAAGTGGGGAGTAGATAGGAGGAGGGTGACAGTAGAGAGAGGGGGAAACTGAGGCTGGGATGTGATGATGAAAGAAGAATTTCAAAATAAACCCTCTTGTCTTGTGTTCTTTGATCACATAAATTTCACCTGCAGCTAAATGTTTTTTTTTTAAAAACCAGTGCTTATTGGCCTAATGATGTATTTCAGGAGTTAGTCTTTGAAAATATTTGATGAGACTCTCTGGGGCTTTTGGTAGGTAGATTGACAGCAGTTCTTCAAAGCTCATATTTCGCTGAGACATTTGGACATGAACTCCACTGTAAAACAAGCCAGTCCGGACAACTCTTGCCTTCTGCTTTCTCTTTTTAATTTTTTTAAAAACTGATCCTTTGTGAATTTCACATCATGCATCTCAATCCCACTCATCTCCCTGTACCTTCTCATCCATACTCTGCCCTTACAGCCTCCCAACCTCCCAAAACAAGAAAAACCAAAAACCAACCACAACCAACCAACTACAACCAACCAACCAACCAACCACAATCAACAAACCACAACCAACCACAACCAACCAACCAACCATAACCAACCAACCAACCACACCAACCAACCAACCAACCACACCAACCAACCAACCAACCAATCACAACCAACTAACCAACCAACCAACCACACCAACCAACCAACCACAACCAATCATCCAACAAAAACCAACAGTTCTTGGCATGGAAACTGTAGTGTGGCCCAGTGAGCCACACATCCTTATTTCTAAGTGTCCATTGTCAAGGAATCTAGTTTTCTAACAGGTTTCATAGCCATTGTTTGAGAACAAAGCTCTAAAGTACTGAGACGGCATAACCAAGTGAACGGTTTCTTCCATCCATATCGTGTCTCCACCTAGTGGAAAACAAAAGCAAAGAGAAGCTAGACACACTTCAGACATTCCAAGAGCATCTCCCTACTTCTTCATTTATTCTTCTTCTCACAGTATTTATCTAATCCGGCCTTAGCGGTGTTTCCTCAGACTGTCTTCCTAGATCTGATGCATGTGTGAGAGAAGAAAGAATTCATATTTTAGTCCTTAAATACCTTCAAAGTAAATGCTTTCAGAACAACTCTGAATAAAATACTTACCAATAAATGATATCATCTTGTTAGTATTAATATTATGCTATCCATATTAATGAATAAAGCCAGACAGCCACTGTGTGTAGTGATGAGGGGAGCAGGCCCTGCTTTTCGTCCAGCCCAGCTCCCGCATGGCTAGCTTATACCCCAAAATAACAACACACAAATTGTATTCATTTAAG
>LOEQ01014162.1:28713-46693 GCA_001685075.1 Bramus lutescens | reverse complement strand
TTTGTGGCAAGCACAGAGATCGAGGGTGAGGGTTGGAGAGGAGGTGGGCAGGGGGAGGTAACACCATATCTGGGGTGGGTATCTGGGGTGGGTGAAGGATCGGTTTTTATGCAGTTCCTACCCCCGCCCGGCTCCCTTCTCTCTCCGGCTACTCGGTCTCGTGCTCTCTGAACTAAGAAAAGCGAAAAGATTTTCTCCAAGCCGGCTCAACTTTTCTGTTATTTCAGAAGGTTCAGAGGTTTCTATGGAAGTCCGTTGGGGAGTGAGAGAAAGGCAGAGTCTCTCATCCTCATTCTCTATCCCGGGGAAGCTTCTGTATTTTTGTTCCGTGATTGTTTGTGCTTGTAGATTACAGCTGGTGACCCATATGGAAAAGTGCAACCACTGCCCGCAAGTGTGTGGAGCCAGAGGGCGGTGAGGTGTGGGGGAGCCATAGAGTAACCCAGACTTCCTTCGAAGGGACTTTCATTCTCTGAGAGCTCTCCCTGCCCAGGTGGAAGAGAAGACAGAACTTATCTTGCTTTTTCTGATGCTCTCCTAATCACTTTTAAAAACTCCTTTTCAAATTAAGATAGAGAACACGTTCGCGACGATTAAATCGTTTAAAGTGGGGAAGGCAGAAATCCTACAGATTTCTAGACTGTGTTGGAAATCTGATCTTGATGAACTAATATTCGAAAGAGTTGAAGCAATACAGAACAACATCTTATTTTGTAATAGTTACCTCCAAGTGGTCACACAGAGCAGACACTGTGGCTTGTGGTCTGTGGCAGGGTAGCATTTTATGGCAGGAGGTGGCTCCTTGTGAGTGCAGGAGGATGGGGAGGGGGCTGCTCATTTGTCTTGGAGCCAGGGTAGTTAGGAAGAGTAATTACACTGCAAATGAACATTTGTGAATATAATTTGAGTCATGATACATGAACCCGTCATTTGTCTGTGGGGGGAAAAGGAATCTTTGTAGATGAGAGAAAGCAGTGCCTTATGGGAAAAATAATACACACTGTTTATCCATGTGCATGGCTCACAATTGATAGCACCTGCTAACAGCAGAGATAGGGACTTAGAGATTTTGCTGCCTGCAGGGGTTGAGCAAGGGAGGGAAGAAAATCTACAGCAGGAGATGGTCACAAAAAAATGAATTGAAAACTTCAAGGGTGTGTGTGTGTGCAAAAGTTGTGTCCATCTTCTGTATTATCATTACTGCAAAGAATTGCCAACGTAGGAGGATTAAGATCGAGGAGACTCACAGGACTGGTGAGCTGGCTCAGTTATTAAGAGCTCTTTCTGCTCTTCCAGAAGTCCTGAGTTCATTTTCTAGAACACCCAATGCAGGTAACTCACAACTGTCTAACTCCAGCTCCTGGGGATTCAGTGCTTCTGTCTCCATAGCTACTTGCATTCGTGTGCACATACCCAAATGCAGACATACTCCTAGATGGAATTGAGAATCAATCTTAGAAAAAGTCTTTAGAAGACTTGGATTCAGTCTGTTGAGCTCAAAGTGTGAATCCCTATGTGAACATTTGGCAGGCTATTTTCTTGTTCTCAGCCTTGGTCCCCGTATCTATAAAATAGTGGTGGTATGGCTGGAACAATGGCTCTGGTGTTAAGAGCTCTTGTTGCTCTGTCGTGAGGACTGGAGTTCTGATCTCAGTATCGACATCAGATGGCTCAAATATGCCTGTAACTCTAGCGCCAAGGCATTCCATGGCCTCTTCTGGCCTCCAAAGGCACCTGCTCACACATGTGTGCATACATACAGATACACATACACACACAAATAAATCTCAGAGATGGTACCGCAGTTAATAGTGCTTACTGCTTTCTAGAGAAATGGATTGGATTCCCGCCACCAGCGTTGGGTAGCTCATAACTCTCTGTAACTCCAGCTCTTAGGGATTGAATACCCTCTTCTGGCCTCTGCAGGCACTGCATTCATATGTACAAACCCATACACTGATACACAAGTATTCACAGAATTAAAATGGTAATAATAAAATAACCAAAGTTTTTGAAAATGGTGGTAACGAGTTCAAGTCAGAGCCCTTGGAAGATTAAGTGATATCTTTAGGGCTTGAGATGGTTTCCTATGCACAGTGAATGCTCAAAAAACATTAACGATTGTCAGCACTCTTGAGTCCCCAGGGTTAGGGGAATGTGAGGATACCCTGATTTTCAGATGAATGACTGAGTTGAGCCATGCCTCTGATGGTCCATACCTAGAAATACACACTCTAGAACTTCAGACTCCATTCTTTTGGCCTCTCCTGGTGAGCCTTTTCTGGGCCACCTCTTTTAGGCAGTATCTGTGTGTCCCTGAGAGCTGGGGTGCAGAAGTGGCTCATCATTCCAGGCCTGTGCTCTTTGTGCTGGAAGAGTCTTAGGTCCCCGTATCCCATCAAAATAAATGTCCATGTTTTATTTGGAAAGAAAACAATTTAAGAACTCTATAGTAGTGAACATGATAAACACTGCCCAAGAATGCTAAAATCAATGTTATACTCAATGCTTACTAGTCTTAGAAAGATACAGGTGGTCCGTAAATGCCTAATTTCCAGAATTCACTAAAAACAAAACAAAACAAAACAAAAAAAAACAGCCTTAAGGTATGCCTTGAGGTTGTAGACACCTGAGAGCAAAGTGAACAGAGACACCCTTAACAAAACAGTTATTTCTCGAGAATGGGAACTGTTGCCTGTGCTCCTCTTCCTGATGAGGGGTGGTAATATCAATTTGTTCATTTGTTCATTCATTTATCCTGTCATTCAGCTGATGTTTTTGAAGCTTCTCCAGTGGGACAGGTTCTGAGGCATCACTGTACTTTCAAAGAGTTCCACAGGGTACGGACAAGGTAGCCAGTGCCATAGTGCAGGAATCCTGGCTTCATAGGAGTGGGGCCAAGAGAACCTTGGAGATGTTGCTCCTGGGGGTGGGCTTTCCCTAGAGAGAGTCCTTGGGGATGGGGACTTCCTGGGAGGGAGCACTTGTGAGGACCCCATTTGGAGACAGATGACAAAAAGTAGTTGAGTCCGGCTGAAATGAAAACTGAACTGGAGCCTTCTAGAGGTGTGTGCAACCTGGTGCTGGCTGCAGAGACAGGAAGAAAAATTGGGTTTTCAGACAGGATTTTCATAGGGCCCGGGACAGAGTCCTGTCGCGTGGCTGCAGGGCTGCAGTCTCCCTCTGTCGCTGGGTCTATTGAGCGCAAAAGCGAACAAAGGCATTCTTAACAAAACAGTTATTTCTTGATCAGGTGACTGCCCTGTGTTGCTCCTTCTAATTTTGGGGGTGTGTCCAGTTTTTTCATTTGCCCATTCATCTCGCCTGTCATTCAGAAAAATGTCCTTTTAGTGCTGCAGGTGAGAGCCTTTTGTGTCCTTGTGACCGAAGCTTTTGAAATGTGGCTTCCTTTCAACAGGTCCAAGTGGGAATAATTAAGCTCCTGACCCTTGGCCTCCGTGGCCAACCTCAGACTGATGCTATCCTGCATGCTTGATGAGATCTGTTTTCTTTGAAATGGAAGACCTGTGGGCCACACAGAATGGCTCTGAGTGTGTTTAGTACTGAGGGTGTGTAGCTAAGGAAATGGATTCCGTCCCTGCACATGTATGTTGTGGCAGACGTTTGCATGTCCCTATATCCAGATGTTGAAGCCAGACACCAGGAAGGAAGGCCTCCAGGAGGGGTTTAGGTTTCAGTGAGGTACTGAGAGTGGGTTCCCCGTTCTTAGCTCTTCTTTCCTTCTAAGGACACAATGAGGGAATAGTGTGTATTTTTTTTTTAGATCACCCGGTCTATATTTCTTAATAGCAGCCTGAACATTCTAGCTCACATGTACATGTCTGCATGCATGTGCACACTCACGAGCGAGCATACACACACACGACCTTCACTAGCTAAGATTATGAGTGAGATTTGTGTATGTCTACACTGCCCTGAATTAATTTAAAAGGTATGTTATCCACCTGTTTTCTCAGTTTAACCTTAAACCGCCAGCTAGGTCAAGAGAAACAACCAGCTCTGACGTTAAGGCTTGGCTGGCCAGAAAGGAGAACCCTGGAGTACTTTTCCTATTCTTCATGTGACTTTGTTCTGATTTTGATTCAATAGCACATCTTATTCAGTTTTTATGGACACTAATCAGATATTCTGGGGAACTTGAAGAGGACTTCAGAGCTGTTTGCTTGGGGTGAATTTGTTAGGTTTAACCAAACTTTAAAAACTTTATGTTTTTATGTGGTTTATGAAACAATGGGTTCTGACACTTACATGCAGAGCATCGGGCATTTTATACTATTTCTAAGGAACGATACTCGGCACAAGTGAGGTGATAGCAGCAGGACAGAAAGTTTATCCTTTCCTCATGAGGAGAATTTCAGTTAGGAATCACCAGCCTGAGGCTGTGGAACCCTGGCTAATACACGGAAGCAGCAGCCACATGCTTCTATCCTCGCTAGTGGAAGACTGAAGACTGGCAGTACCTGTCTCAGAAGAGCGTTTCCCCTGCCTCAGCCCCGCCTGCTCTGCACATCTGTGCTCCGCATTCTCTCTGATGGGCAGTGCCAGGCGTCTCCAAGCCTCATGTTCTGTGTTCTAGAGGGGAACAAGCTTATCAACTTTTTTTTTGCGGGGTGTGTGTGTGTGTGTGTGTGTGTGTGTGTGTGTCTTCCTTGGAGGGTTATTGCTGTTCATTTAAATTTCATTCATTTGCGGAATCATTGAAAGGGTGCCAAGTTGACCCCATGACTGTGTGGGATCACAGGCATGCCATTTAGCTTGAACACAGCCCTGTCCCCTCTCCTTGCTGTGGAGTTAGGGTAAGTCCAGCGTGGCCTGATGAATCACTGTCTGTGTAACCAGCTTGGTATCTCACTTCCTGCTCTCCACTTGGTTGGAAGGATATAGGCTAGAGTTTTAACTGGTTATCTTGGTATTTCTGTCTAATTGATAAAAAGGCCTGACTTACGTACTTTTCAGGCAAGTTAGGGGGTTTGGGGAGTTTGGAATTGTTGCTGCTTTCAGGAGAACCTGAGGCAGCGGAGGGTCTGAAATAGCTTCTGCAAGCCCTTCCCACATGCGTGGAAAGTTTAGAGGGGCTCCCTTTCCTCTGCTGGCTCTATTGTTCAGCATTTTCTTTCTTTCTTGTGGAGCTGTGCTGTCAGGGGCTCTTGGAGTTCAGGCTTCCTTTCTTTGGCCAGGCAGCGCTGGACTGAGCACGCATGTTGTTTTCCAGTGCTGGCGGCAGCGAGCCAGGTGTTTAAGGAAGGCTCTGACTGCGTTAACAGTGGCCTCTTTTATCTGCAGGTAAGTGGTACCTGGTGAACACTGATGAAGGCCAAAACAACTTCTTAAAAAGTTGCATCCCCCCCGCTTTTGCCTATACCGATCAAGTTTTAGGAACTGAAAAGTCATACATTGGATTGGTCAGTAGTGTCTTGCATTTTATAAAGGCCTGCGGTTCGTATACTAAATGCACACTTTGGAAAAACATGGCTCACGACTTTGAAAATCTTTTCGTGGAATTGGCCAATAGTCCGTCCTCGAAGACATCTGTGTACAGTGAGGCCCACCAGTGGATGTTCCTAACGTCACTCTTTCTCACACTCATCCTCACAGGCTTCCCTTGGAGTGGAGCTCCTAATTTACTGACTGTGGAGATCCATGCTGTGAGGGGGCACAGCATGCCTCTTAATAGGGGTCTGTAGGTCAGTTTTCATCCAAATCTTCATTTGGTAAGTGGGTATGCTTAGGGTGTGTGGTCTGCTCATATGGGTTTTTTTTTTCCAGCTTATGCCTAGGTCCATGGCTCTTCTCTAAATTAGTGTAGGAAGCGCAGAATCCAAAGAAGCAGAATGACTGTGTGGAATTCTTAATCTGTGGTACAAAGTCAAGAACCGTAGGTAGGGACAGCACCGGCCAAGAGGCCATGCCACATCAAATAATAACCCAAGTGGTGGTAATGATGTTGAAGGGGTGGCAGGTTCTGTGCATACCTTGTGTGACTGGCTGGCCAGGGCTATTTAGTATAGATGATCGTCGGATCCACACTGCTGTGACAGCTTTGGATCTAAGAAAATGGTGACCTATCACCAGCCACCTTTATCAAAAAAGCTTCTAGGATTTAAAACATAAAGAAAAAAATTTCTGTATTGCCACCAACTTAACTTCATATATATATTTGATTTAAAATATCCTGGCCAGTGGATTATGACCTAAGTACGTCATTATACGTGGTATGAAATTACAGATAGATAGATAGATAAATAGATAGATAAAAAGAAATCAAGTTTTAATAATCTTGGCCACAAGACTTCCCATTTCTTCTGTAAATTTTCAGCTTTCTCGGTTCTGGTGTGTCTACCCTGTGCTGATAATTGGTCTGACCTTGTCATCTTTGGAGCTAGCCTTCCCTCAGGGCCTTGTCTATTTCCTCAGTGAACTTTGCTTATTGGTCACTGAGGTCTTTTGAGGCCTCCCTTGATGGTGCCCTGCAGGGCCTCTCCTTGTCGGTCCTTTCAAGTTCTCTCAGGAACCCAGGGGACACTTGCAGGGAGCCTGAGGGCAGAGGACTGAAGTCTGTGCCAAGTTCCAGAGGAAGCTAATCATACCCGTGACCTCGACCTCATTAACATCGAGCTGGAACCCGGAGACCCAGCATTCCATGGCATTGTTTGACTCTGGATTGTCCCTGCTGATTTATGGTTCTGGGCCTGTATGCCTGTCTCCTAAGGGAAGGGAGGCAGAAGTAGAGCCAGATGCCAGTGTGACTGACAGGCAGCACTTCCTGATTCATTTTAACTCCCTCAGAAGGGGACTCTGGAGTGTCATCTAGTCATTGGGCCAGGCTAATGGGGATTTGGCCCCAGACAAAGCCGGACTGACAGGCCTGCAGTGAAGAGTGGGAGGAGCAGCGGAGGCCTGGAGGAACTGGAGAGCTGGGTGGGCTGCTGGTCCATGGGCGGGCTGATGGAAGTGACACCTGGGAACTCTCATCCCTTCCAGCAGGGCGGGTGGGGCCGGAGAGTCTCTGCATTTCTAGCAAGTTCTCTTGGTGGTGCGTGTGGCAAAGCTGAAGCTGTGAAGGCTGAACCTTGCCTGGCCAGAGCCTGTGGAGTCTGGCTTGGAACGGTTTGCCTGCTCTTAAAGCTGGCTTTTACTGGGATGGGATTGAGGGGCTCCAAGCTCTCTTTGGGGCCCTGTGGCCTGCCAGGAGCAGCTGTGTAGAAATTGTCCTTAAGGTATGGCAGGGCAGTTCTGAGGTCTTTGTGGTGTGGTATAATATGGCTGTTGAGTGGCTTGGTTCTGGCTAAATCCATTGCCTTGCCTGTTGGTTGTGCCACAAGTTCAAATAAAGAAGACTCTAAGGTCCTTCAGTTAAATGTGCATTTTCCCACACACCCTGTAACTTTGAAGTTATGTGCTTACAAAGCATTTTCAAAGCTGCCAATTGTTTCCTGGAGCTTTATTCTGAACCTTGCTGTGCTCTCTGCTGGGTGCTGGCTAGGTATTTGCATTCCCAGGCCCTCCCCTGGGGTTCTGACCTATAGTTTTGGACCGGGTCCTGAGAACCCACATTTTGTAAACAAAGCTTCTAAATGGCTTTTAGAATCAGGTGGAGCCTGAGACCTTGGCCAGGCACTGGGCCAGCCTCACCTGCTCTCTCCAGATTGTGAAGAGCTGGCCTGGCCCAGGGGAGCTGCCTCAACTTCTGTTTTGATACTCTTGCCCTTATGAAGAAACTAATAGCTTGAGAGGCACCGAATCAGAGAGTGCTGTGTCAGCACCGTTAGAAGTCACTTCCCCAAAGCCTTTATTTTTAGGAATGTTTAGGAATAGGCGCTGATTACTAAGGGCTTCCAGGACTGGGGGTGGGGGTCATTCTCGTAGACAACCAGGTTGTAAGCATTGGGCCCTGCAGGCTTTGAAGGCTTTGAAGGCTTTGGTCTCATTACTGAGGTCCTCATCCCCTCCCCCATGTTGACTCAGACCCTTGAGATAAAGAGCATCTCCGTCTGAAGTAATAGGTGGACAGAAGGGACATCAAAGGCTCCCCATCCTTCGCGAACCAGCTGGGATTTGATCTAAGTGGACTGGGCGACTGAGGCAGTGGTCTTGTTCATCATGATAACAATGCCAACTTCTGCTTCTACAGATATGCTTTGACTGCACCCGAAGGGCAGCGTCAGCATTGAAAGCATCTGAAGTAGGAAATGGTCTGTGTGCTGGCGTCAGGGTGGATGTAGCAGGAAGAGTGGGCACCACGGTGCTGGGAGCCAGCATTGGGACGGGGGAGAGGGGGTTTCTGAGCTGCAAAATGCACAGGTCCTATGGGCAGGAGATCTGGGTATTAGCAGCATTTCCTTGATGCGCCCTAGGTGTCCTCACTGCTCCTATGCTACCTGTGGACCTGTGACACACAGTGAGGTCCTTCAGCTCTGTCACCCATGCGGTCATGATGCGAGGGTCATTCCCTGGAAACTGAATATCCGATCCACTCTCTTCATGGTCAGTGTTGATCTGAGTGTTGTGTTTATGCTTTGGATCCCATTTCCCTACTTCTTACGAAGAAAAGCAAGAGCTATGGAAAACAAAGATGTGAAAATTGATCTCCATCTTAGAGATACATGCTTTTAGTCATGGATGAGAAGTGGTGGAAGCGGCCAGAATTGGCCTTCATCTTAGAGAAACATGCTTTGGTCATGGGTGAGAAATGGTGGAAGCTTCCAGAGTGAGACAGGTAGCTGGTTCTTCTTGGTCCTGGAATACGTTGTAGATCCTGGGCTTTGGTGTCTTTGTGACCATATAAGAATCTTGTCTCTTTGACCAGACCAAGTGTTTCCTTGCTGGAGCGCTCAGATTTGGTGCCTAGGTAGAAAGGAAAACATCATGAGAGAACAACATGTCTGCTTGCTCGAAATGCAGAGTGGAGGCTTTTCTTGGGAGGATGCTGACCCTGCGGCCTTGCTTCGCCACACCAGGGGTAAACTGGGCTTTCTGTGCAGTGTTTCTGCAGGCCTAGGAACTGCTCCAAACCTCCACAAAACCAGAGCTGTGTTTTTCTTTTGAATAGAAATGGGTTTCAAATGAGTGTGAAGTCTTGCCTTCAAAGTCTGTGCTGGGTTATAGACTAGGCCAGCTCTGGACCCTGCATTTAAGACACCATCCCAGCTCCCCTAAAATAGCTGCAAGGGTTTTTGCATCTGCAGTACTTTTTGGTTTATGACTCACTGTTGCTGCTTCCAGGGCATCCCATTTTGTCGCTGTTCCTTTTGCTAGCGTGCTGTTGGCTTGTGTTCTAGTTTTCTTTACGCATGCTTCCTTGCCTCACGTGCTGGGAGAGGTTTCCATAGCTTCTCTGATTCAGCTCTACGAAGACTCCTGGGTCAGGCTGTCTTCACTTTTGGCTTCTGTTCACTGGGGCCCAACTGCTGCCTGTTCCCTTCTCTGTCTCTGTGGTCTGTGAGCTCCCTCAGGACAGGAAACCTGACATGTGTTCATTCAAATGTCTTCAGACACAGTGAAGGTCAAGTGCAGATCATATAGGAGGCCTTAATCTCTATAACTTAAGGGGATGCAACCAAGACGCAGGTAGGTTGAGTATTAGACACTGAGCTAACATTAAGACTCCAACCCTTTGGTCAAGTGACACTGGCCAGATTTTCTGCTCTAAGACCAAGAAGCCATAGCCATGACTTTAAGTCTCTACTGGGACCATTAAATGAGATGTGCCAAGTTGACACCTGTGCCTTTTCCATTGTTTTTCAGGTAAATGAGAAAGCAGACACTTGAGTTCACAGATGGCCTGGCGTTTCTGCCATTAATAGGCGCTTCATATAGATAAGAGTTGGTTCCCAGGTTCACTCATGCATAGCTAGGTTGTCTTAGAATAGCACGACAGCTTCTTGATAGCCATCCGAAGTTCTCAGTCATTGGAAAGAGATAGTTAAAGGAAGGGTAACGTGCTCTCTGAGAAAGCTAGAAAGAGGTCCTCAGCCCCTGTTGCATTGTAAGTCACCTGGGGATGCTTACCCAACCGGCTGTTATGGCTTGAATGTGAAATATCCCTTCGGGTTCCTGTGTTGAACAGCTGGTCTTTAACTGGTAGCTCTATTTTGCTGGGCTCTAGAAACAGTAGGAGGTAGACTGAGCTAGAGAAAGTAGGTCATTGGGGGCATGTCCTTGAGGGTGAAATCTTATCATTTCCCTTCTGTATCCCCTTCTTTCTGCTCTCTGCCTGGCATGTATGTACAGCTTCCTCCTTTCTATGTTCCTGCCACCATGATGTTCTGCCTCATCGTGGGTCCAGGGTCAGTGAAGACAAGGACTGGGCACTGAAATCTCTGAAACTGTGAACCCAAGTACTTCTTTCTTCTCTTAAGTTATGTCTATCAGGTGTCTGGTCACATAATAAAAATAAAAAATGAAAATAAAATATTTAATTCACTGGCTTCCTCTTTGGCTTTGCCAACCTTCTCATTCTTTGCCGTTTGAAGTAGTGAGTGCTTTCATTTCTTCATTTAAGACCCAGTTAAAATCTCACCCATTCTTAATCCAACTATCTAGAGAAAGGTTCTTTGGTGTATGGCTTTCCCTAGCTGTCCAAAAGAATAGGCAGTGTTATATCTACATGACTCCATGCTCTTTCAGCGTTGAACTCAGCTTCCTTGCTCCTTTGGCTGTCATCTTCCATCTCCTGTGGTTCCTGACATTGAACAGATGTTCAATTATCAAATAAGTAATAGTCAGAAGAAAAACTAAACTGAGGTATAGCATCCTACGCCTCCAACCGCAAGAAACAATGTGTTTCTAAAATACGTAATTTGTAGAGTGTCTTGTATATTAATTACTTGGCTGTTTGCATAATCTCGTTAAATCAGGGAGAGTTTCCATTTTTTCCCTGATTGGAAAAGATGAGAAGTTAGGATTTTGTCTGCATCTTGAATAGTGTGACATTAGGCCATGGGGCAGAATGGGGTCATAAGCAGCCAGCGCTCTTGAGAGAAACATTGTCAATCAAGACCCTTAAGACCCGTCAAGCATTGGTACACAGACCAGCACTCAGTCTTGTATCTGCATGTGTAGGTCTATGGGAACAGACACGAGGTTTTCCAACTGGCTACCCAGGAAGAAATAAAAAGCCCTTCAGTGACTCAGGCATTTGTTTTAAACTATAGATTTTGATTGTTGTGATAGAAGCATTGGGCCAGAGCTTGTTGGGTCCTCCTTACTTCCCAGTATGTTGAATGCTCTGAGACAAACTGGACACCTTGGGATGAGGCAGCTTTATCCTGTGGATTGGGCGTAGTGCCTTCCCAAGTGGTTCACCTAAGTTGTTGGAGTCAGAATGGGAGCAGCATCCTTCCAGGAGCTGGGGGTGACTGAGTTCACTGAATCATGGGAATGTTGCTTAAATCTAATCAAGACTGTTGCCACGATATCCGTTCTTCTGCCTTCTCATTCTGTTCCTGCAGTAGCTCAACTCGGGGTCTTTCCCAGTTGCTTTTCTGTGTGTGTGCTGCATTGGAGCAAAGAGAAAGGGGTTATCTACTTGCTTCTATGGATGCACTCCTCCTGCTGTAATAGAGCAGGCCTGTACCCATGGCCTCTTCTAATGTACCCATCTGGAAAACCCATTTGCTTTTCTCAGTAAGCTTCTAAAGAAGTAAAGACACTTTCAAAAGAAAGTGCTAATCTTTCAAAGTACAGCAATTAGAAAGAAATGAAACATTCCTTTCACTTGTACAGCACCCCAAAAAGAAGTTAGCAAAAGACAAGGCAGCAGCAGAGGTTTGACTCCCAGTTCTCTTCATGGTTTTAATGTTTTCTGGGACCTGAAGAAAATGAAGATTTCACCGTTGCCTGGAAATTTCCAGTCACCATGCAGTGTTGTTCTACTGCCTTTGAAGATAGACCCAGAAAATAAGTGGAAAGGAAAAGGTTCAGGTGTTAAAATGTGAGCTGGTTTTGGACTCTTTGGAACTGGAGGTATTGTTAAAATCTGCTGTACCATCTCTAAAGAAGTGGTTTGCGGGGCTTTTGGGGTACCTGGTCCCTACCCTTTCTGGCAGGCACATGGGGAGTGCCTGACAGTTTATAGTGAGCAGTGAGAATCTCTGGTGGGGGTAGGGCTGACTTTGAGAGTCTCTTGTTTTGTTCATTAAGATTCTTAGCAGGCCAGGAAAACAACACTCTATTACAACAAAGTAGGTCAAACCTTCCTATTAATTGGGCTGTCTTTCTCACGGGGCTGGCTGTGTGGCGTGCCTGGAGGCATACTTCAACTGGATCACTAGTTAAATCTCACTTCATCCTAATTAGAGAGCCCAAGTAATATATCTAGTTGCTAATTTTCTTAAGAGTTTCTGAGTTGGTTCTGTGTGTTTTGGATTTGTATGTTCATTCAGTGAAAGCTTTCTAAAGATGGGGCTCTGGGTGCCTAGTCAGTCCGATTTGCAGATCTGGGTCTGTGTCTTTCTAAAATTCCTAGCACATTGATTCCAGGATGCTGTAGTGTGGAGCCTTTACTTCAGGGAGAGGTATTTAGAAACAACCAAAGCCGCAATACTCAATGGATGCAACTACTAGTGTACTAGTTTGGGGCTCCAGGGTTACTAACATAAGGGCTTTATTAGTGCTGAAATGATGTCTGAGAAGTAGCAGCAAATACAGACATTCTCACATACATATGTATATATATGCGTGCATACCTAAACTCTATCCCTTTCCACAGTCAGGCTTCAAAGTTATTTTTATTATTTTTACATTGTGTTTGTGCATGTGTGTGAGAGACAGACACACACAGAGAAAGAGAGAGAGAACTTTTAGATGATATCGACTCTCCTTCCGCCATGTGGGTCTTGGGAATTGAACTCAGGTGGCCAAATGTGACCATAAGTGACATAAATACCAAGTCATCTTGCTGGCCCCTTTTTAGTCTTTGTTGTTGTTTGTTTTAAGATGTAGCTCCTAACAGAGAAAGCAGTCTCCCAAATAGCCTTTCAAGAGCAGGCAGAGCAGGCTCCCTGATGGACATCTCTGGTAATCGTCTGCTTGTCTCTATTTCCAGATCACAATCAATGCATAATTTAGGAGCACTTTTTCTTGAATCAGGTAGCTGTCAGCAGTAATTTTTGGCTGGCATCTTACCCACTGTTGGATCTTGTTGTTGATTGGAAAGATTTGCAGATCCGTTTTCCAGGAAAGGTCCATTTCTGGTGGAAGATGTTAAACGTTTTGCTTTATAAAGACGCAGGGATGTTGCTCTCTACACTCCTACAGCCTCTTTCAGGTAAGCAATAGCTCTTCCTTCTTTAAGGTCTTTTAAGATTGTGAACCTGAGCTGGAAAGAGGCCCTTTGGATAACTTAGGAGGCACGAAGAATTTAGGGCAGCCTGGGTCACAGAGCAAAACGATGTACAAAGAAAAATCCAAAATTATAACTTTCTTCCCCCATCTCTTCTTCAACGATAAGGTGTAAATTCCATGCATTTTTTATCGTCCGTTTTCCTTGTAGAGTAGATCAGTTTTCTATTTTGCAATTTAGAGCCCTGGGATTCTCTTGGACAGTTCACGGTTTTTCAGAGCAGGAAACCATGGGCAGTCTCAGGAGCCTTGCTGATGACTTGTGGCTCCTTTCTTGTTCTCTCTATGGACAGCTCTACTGTCTGTGTCCACCAACAAGCTCCCTTCCCCTTGTAGCTGCAATTTGACAAACAAAAAAAAAAAGAAGAAAGAAAGAAATAAAAAGAAAACAGAGAGTCAAAACTCCTATTGTAGCCCAGCAGGCTGGGGACAATATTTCTCTTTCTCCTTGTTCCTGGGTTCAAAGTCCACTTACTGTGTATGGGAGCAGTCAGCCCTCCTGAGGTGCTGGCTCTAGGGGGCCTGTGTGGTTGCCTGGTGGACAATTAACCACGTTGACCCTCCTCTTGCCTCGGCCTTTCTGGCTGAGTTGATGCTAATGCCCTGAGCAAGTAGGGGCAGCTGTGCTGGTGGGCAGACCAGCAGGCCGGGGTGGGGAACCATCTGATCTTGTTCAAAGGGGACGTCTCTGAAGCATGAAGATTGAACTGATGGTGACCCCACCCCGGGGAAGAGGAAGGTCCCTCTGGAGAGCTCCTGAGACGACCAAGCCATCAGTTACTAATCCCATTGGTCTGTGGGTCTTCTGGTCTCAGAGCCGTGTAAAGGAGAATTGGGGTTGAAAGTAATAAAGAAGGCTTAAGGGAGAGAAGCAGGGGTCAGTCCATCTAATTTTGTGCCTATTACTGAAGAATAAAAAGAGGTAATTTCATTAGGCCTCTTGAGATCTCTATCACAGTAAGATGGCATTTGAGGAGGCAATTGAGCCTCCCAGGACTGTCACCTCCCTCTTGTGACTCAGAGCTGGGTCCCCATGGAGCCACGGAGGCCTTGGGAACTAAAGGCCTATCGGGGCACGGTGGGCAGGATGGTCAGTTAGTGAGAGGCTAATTTCTGTGATCCCAATGGATGACTGCAGTGCGCACAGGGCACGAGCAGAAACTAAATCCTGCAGGTGTGTCTCTTTCCTCCGAGGAAGGCTTACTAGTCATCTCTAGTGGACTTGATTCGTCCGGGGCACACTGATCACTCACCACAGATCTCTGAACTAAACGTGTTTGACGTCCCCACCCCCATGATGGGGCCTCAGCTGATCAGTGGGTGCAAAGTTTTCTGCCCGATGAGGGCCCATTTTTTTCACAGTGAATGTTTTTATCTGTTGCTTCTAGTGGGCCCTGGTGGGGCAGGCGCAGGTCTTCCGCACATTTCCAGGGAGAAGGATTGCGTCTCTAGGCCCTGACTGAAAGAAGCAGAAGAGGGCTGAGCATTGCGAGTTCTCCCAGGAGGGGAAAAAAGAACGGCGGCAGAGAGAGCAGCAGACAGTTCTCAGTGCCAGCCACCAGCTGGCACCATTTCCCAAGGCAGCTCGCTTTCTACTGAGGAGGTTCAGAGCGACCAAGGGGCAGAGAGAAGGGGCAAGGAGATGAGCTTAGGGTGGCAGGAAAGGCTGGCTGTATGTCTGACGCAGGCCTAAGCAAAGCGATAGGCCCTTGCTAGAGGCTGTCTGTGGTCAGAATGGACAGCAGCTGTCACTGTCCTACACTTCAGTTACATTCTTGCTGCCTTGGGTCTGACTGCTTTTTAGCGGCCTCACCTATGGCCATTTCTTGTGTAGTATTTGGAGTCAGCGCTGAGAGAAATGAGAAGCGAGCTAGAGACACAACGAGCCAGTCGCTATTCATTGCATTTGATGGAGCTGAGGTCTGGGGAGTTCCTACAAAATCTATTGACGCTGTTGACCCAGGAGCTCTGCAGGTTGGCAACGGAGGATGTAGATACCTTTCGGTCTGGTGGGCATGTGTCTTGGGACCTCGCAGGAGGTGAGACAGTGGCCAGATATTTTCCTGAAACTATGGACTGTTGGGGTGAGGGTAGTGATGGCAAGTTGTCCTTGTCTCAGGAATTCTGAGCATGTGCCTTTGCTCTGCTGTCCTTGGAGGTGAATGTCCCCTTGCTATGGCCTATCCCCTTGCTATGGCCTATCCCCATCCTCATCCCCATCCTCATCCTCATCCCCATCCTCATCCCATCCCCATCCCCATCCCCATCCCGTTCCCATCCTCATCCCATCCTCATCCCCATCCTCATCCTCATCCTCATCCCCATCCTCATCCCATCCCCATACTCATCCCATTCCCATCCTCATCCTCATCCTCATCCCCATCCTCATCCTCATCCCATCCCCATCCTCATCCCCATCCCCATCCCCATCCCCATCCTCATCCCCATCCCATCTCCATCCCCATCCTCATCCCCATCCCCNTTCTACTTCATGTACTGGCTTTGTGGGTGCCTAATCTGTTTGGATGCTCACCTTTTTTGTCCTGGATGGAGGGTAGAGGACCTTGGACTTCCCACAGGGCAAGGAACCCTGACTGATTTCTGGATTGGGGTGTGAGGGGTAGGGGAAATGGGGGGGATTGGGAGGGAAATGGGAGGAGGGGAGGACGTGGAAATTTTTAATAAAAAATAAAAATGAATTAATTTTAGTTATTAAATCAGATATATCCCATCATTGTAATTGTGAGATATTATGAGTGGATGTTATCAAATATTCAGTTAATAATGATATAGTATAATAAGTCACAATTAAAGAAGTATTAAGTGTCTATTATTTTTATCTAGTATATACAGTGATATCAATGAGATGGACCACTGTGAGTACAACTACCCTTCCAAGTAAGAAAGAATGGGCTCTCAAGGTCTGTGAAGAATTTTGTAGGGATTTTAATGAGAATTGCAATGAATTTATTTATTGCCTTTGGTAGAATTGCTATTTTTACTGTGTTGATCCTACCCATCCAAGAGCATGGGAGATCCTTCCATTTTTGGTGTCCTCTTCAATTTCTTTCTTCAGTGCCTTAAAGTTCTTGTCAAATAGATTTTTCACATCCTTGGTTAGAGTTACCGCAAAATACTTTGTTATTTGTGGCTATTGTAAAAGGTGAAGTTTCTATGATTTCCCTCTCTGCTTTTCTATCCTTTGTGTATAGTAGAGCTGCTACTTTTTTTTGAGTTGATCTTGTTACCTGCCACATCACTGAAAGTACTTATCAGCTGTGGAAGTTCTTTGGTAGAGTTTTTAGGGTCACTAATGTACACTATCCTATCATCTGTAAATAATGAAAGTTTGACTTCATCCTTACCCATTTGATCCCCTTGACCTCCTTATGTTTTCTTATTGCCATTGCTAGAATTTCAAGCACTATGTTAAAGAGATATGGTGAGAGTGTACAGCCTTGTCTTGTTCCTGATTTTAGTGGAATGGCTTTGAGTTTCTCTCCATTTAATTTGATATTAGCTGTAGGCTTGTTATATATTGCTTTTATTATATTTAGGTATGATCCTTGTATTCCTAACCTCTCCAAAACCTTCATCATAAAGGGGTATTGAAATTTTGTCAAATGCTTTTTCCACATCTAATGAAATGATCAAATGGAAAAACAACAAACCAAGGATAGCCAAATCAATCTTATACAGTAAAGGAACTTCTGGAGGTATTACCATCCGTGACTTCAAACTCTATTAGAGAGCTATAGTAATGAAAACAGCTTGGTATTGGCATAAAATTAGAGATGTAAACAAATGGAATCAAATAGAAGACCAGGATATTAACCCAACAACCTATGAACACCTGATTTTTGACAAAGGAGCTAAAAGTATACAATGGAAGAAAGAAAGCATCTTGAACAAATGGTGCTGGCAGAACTGGATATCAACCTGCTCTTCTTACTTTTATCTAGGTATAGATAGTGGTTGCACAAAATTCAAGGCCAAATGGGTTGAACACCTCAATGTTAATCTAACCACACTGAACCTGATAGAAGAGAAAGTGTGAAGTAGTATACAACACATGGACACAGGAGATCACTTCCTACTTATAACTCCAGTAGCACAGACAATAATGACAACATTGAGTAAATGGGACCTTCTAAAACTGAGAAGCTTCTTTAAAGCAAAGGACATTGTAATTAAGACAGAAATGCAACCTACTGATGGGGGAAGATCTTCACCAACCCTGCATCTGAGAAAGGTCTGATCTCAAAAATATATAAAGAACACAATAAACTAGACTTTAAAATACTAATTAACCCAATTAATAATTGGTGTATTGAACTGAACAGAGAATTCTCAACTGAAGAAGTATAAATGGCCAAAAGACATTTAAGGTCTTGATCAACCTCCTTAGCAATCAGGGAAATGCAAATCAAAACAACTTTGAGATACCATCTTTCACATCTCAGAATGCCTAAAATCAAAAATACCAATGCTAGCCTTTGCTGAAGAGGATGGGGAGTAAGGGGAACACTCATCCATTGCTGATGGGAATTCAAACATGTGTAAACATTTTGGAAATCAGTGTGGTGGTTTCTCAGGAAATTCGGGATCAACCTACCCC
>LOEQ01014162.1:17480-28365 GCA_001685075.1 Bramus lutescens | reverse complement strand
AAGGGTGGATATGGGAGCAGGGAAGTATATATCTTAATTAAGGGAGCCTTTTTAGGGTTGGCAAGAGACATGACTCTAGAGGGGTTCCAAGGTTTCCAATGAGACATCCCCAGCTTGTTCCTTGGGCAGCTGAGGAAAGCATGCCTGAACTAGCCCCATCCTATAGCCACACTGATGAATATCTTGCCTATCACCATAGAACCTTCATCTGGCAATGGATGGAGATAGAGACAGAGTACTGGACTCCACATTGGAGTACTGGACTCCACATTGGAGTACTGGACTGAGTTCCCAAGGTCCAAATGAGAAGCAGAAGAAGGAAGAAAATGAGCAAAGAAGTTGGGAGCGCCAGGGGTGCACCCATCTACTGAGCTGGTGGGACTGATCTAATGGGAGGTCACCAAAGCAAGCTGGACTGGGACTGATGGATCATGGGATCAAACTGGGCTCTCTGAATGTTGCTGACAATGAGGGCTGACTGCAAAGTCAACGACCATGGCACTAGGTTTTGATTCTACTTCATGGACGGGCTTTGCGGGAGCCTAGTCTGTTTGGATGCTCACCTTCCTAGACCTGGATGGAGGGGGAAGGACCTTGGACTTCCCACAGTGCAGGGAACCCTGACTGCTCTTTGCACTGTAGAAGGCATTGTGGGGAAGTGTGGGGAGTGGGAGGGAAGTGGGAGGAGGGGAGGAGGTGGAAATTTTTAATTAAAAAAGAATAAAAAAATAAAGAAGAATGGGCTTTACACCCTAGGTATACATGACACACATCTTTTTAGTGCACATATAATGTACATGTAATAACAATATGAATTGTATGAGTTTAAAATCAACTCATATAATAAGCACGTTTGTATATTTTAATATTATATGTTTCTTTTGAGCTAAAATCCTTATTATACTAACTTGCATAATTACCCTATTCTATTATTTTAGTTTTCCTTTGTTGATTTATTTTTTGTTCAAATTAGACAGTTTAGATAAGTTCTAAAATCAGCATTCTTTTATTAACTTGTCTGTGAAGCTATTCAGCAATCTTATGTATCTATTTAAAGTATATATTTGAAGTTATATATTAAGAATTCCTTGGTAATAGAATGACAATCCATGAGTTGAATATCAATACTGTGTTAATAAAAATTTATGTAGGAAGAGGAATATTGATATTTTAATTTTTATTAAGGATGTATTGAGATTTATTTCAGTGTGGAGATAAATGAATTATCTCTATAACTGAAGATAACAAATATAATAAAAATTAGAATTTTTCAACATATATAAGGTATAAAATATATTAAGATCAAAATATATTAAATACATGTAGTGATTGATAAACATTATACACAATGAGAAAATAATCACTGACATTGAGACACAATAGTCCTATATCATGAAAAGTATATTTTCCTAGACATTAGCTATGAGAAACCTTAGTAGAGTTATGTTTACTAAGAAACAGGTAATGTTTGGTGAAGTAAATTGGTTCCACTTCATGCTGCAATTTACATTAGTTCTGAACATCACATGATAATTCTTCAAAATTATGTGCAAGTTTTATTTTTGTGTACTATAAAGTTAAACCACTTCTATTTTTACATCTGATTATTATTCTTAAAATTGATTATATGTGCATGTGTTTGTTTGTATGAGATTTTGAATACAAATACCCTTGAAGCGCTGCTCTCCTGGAGTTGGAGTTTCATATAGCATATAAACCTTTGATATGGGTGCTGAGAATTGAATCAGCTTCTCTGAAAGCATAATATATGCTCTTCACTGGTGTGCACTTTATCCAGCCCTAAGGTGCCATTTTATTAAGGAATATTTAATCAGTGTCTGTGATGGTTTAAATAAGAAATATTTTCTTTGGTTCATGTATTTGAGTGCTTGGTTACAAGGTGGTCCTCTTTAGGAAATATAATGGAACCCTTAGGAACTGAGTCCTTCCTTAATAGATTATATACATAGTTGGGGGAGGGATTTGAGATTTTTATAGTCTTTCTCCACCTTCAATTCACTCTCTTTACTTGTTTGTGCTTGACGATGTGATCTGTCAGCTTTCTGCTCTCCATGCCTGCCGCCAAGCCCCCCATGCCATTATGGATTTTTTTTTCTGTGGAACTGTGGACCTATTAAACCCTTTCTTCCCTAAGTCACTTTGATTATGGCGCATTGTTATAGCAGAGAAAGTAACAAATGCATTGTCTTAGTTAATTTCGATTGCTATAACAGAACAACACACTGGATAGCTCAAGAACAATAGCAATTCATGTACCTTAGCTTTATTAGATATGGAGTTTATAAGAAAGGCCCTGACCAAGTCTGTGGTGAAAGCCTAATTAAATCTACAGGCCAAGTCATGTCCATCACTGCACGTGCAGGAGGGCCAATGGTACTCATTTCAGCCTCTTCATGAATCCTGTCAATTCTGTATTCTTGACCTCTGTGCTCTTTATCTAAATGAGTTCCCCAAATCTATCATTTCTGGTAGCATTACATTGGAATTCAACGTCAATGCACCAATTTTGAGTAGACGCCTTCAGTTTGTGAGAAGTTATGCCAGGAGCATTCCTTTACCAGGAATACAAGATACGCATCACCGAAATGTCTTCGTGTCAAACTCGTTGTGAGGTTGTTCAACCAATTTTTACATCATAGCACATATATTCTAACACTCTCTGAAAACACTTATGACTTTATTTGTATTTGCTCTCATTGAGTCAATTCATCATTGTATTTGTCTCCTTTATTGCTGGTTTTATTGCAGTTGGAGTATTTTATACTAATTCTGTATATTTATTTTCTGCCATCTCTTCCTAATATAAATTCTTTTTTTATTGGCAGTTTCTATTTGATATTTTCCTACATTTAAAACTAGCATCTTAACACTGAAAGATGCAGGCTAGTTATTAAATAAGTGTGCATAGAGTGAAATAGTAACTTATTCTTCATGCACTGTGACATAAAGAATGCATCCTCTCAAAGATATTCTAAAGCATGAAATTTATTAGAGATTGATAAATGACAATTTAGTGACTTTGATAAATATTTTCAGATAAATATTTAAACTGAAAATTGATAGGGAATACAGGGACAGCACAGATCCTAGGATACTAAGATTTTCCATTAGGCACAAGCTGTGTTTACAGATATTAATTTACACTCTTCCTTGAAACAAAAATAAAACCTATAAAGTAAATGAAATCATGGTTTGCAAGGCAGTACCCAGTAGACAAAGAAGCAGTGACATCTAAGAATAGGAAATAAGTGAAGCCTTACTGTGGCTATTGCTAACTTGCCTAATACAGGTAGGAGATTACGAGGCACAACACTAAGATTCTTTCACTGTAGAAGGAAGAACAAGGCTAGGACAGCAATGGAGAGAGTTCACAGAGAAATCCTATACAGAGAAGCAAAACCTATTTCCCCAGCAGGAACCCAGTGAATCCATGTGGGAAGCAGCATCAGCCATTCTGCTGAGACAAGCCCATCAGATCTGTAATCAGGAGCAAAAAAATCCCTAAATTAGGGCAAAGCCTTTTAACAATTATGTCCCCCAAAATAATAGAAGATGATAGGGAAAGGCAGGAATGAAATTCTGACTTGGCTTAATCCTATTTTGCATAACACCACCACAGAACATCTGGACATATGGATATTTATATAAACAAGGTATACAAATCTTTCAACAAGTTTATTCAACTTTTAGCAATGTTCAGAAAACAAATGCTTTAAATTATAGCACAAATGTGAGGATCAGGGAAGTCATTGCTTTGGAATATTGTTATTACTAAATCTAGTTCCACATAAAGAAATACTAGAGATGTTTAGTCACAATGCTTAAATAACTAAATGTGATAGCTACATTTATGAAGATGATTTGTTTGAAGCATTTCAGATTGAATCATTTAGCTGTATGTCACTTATTGGATCAATTCATATCTCAAGAAGATCATAAAGGTGTTATATCTATTGAAAGGAATAATGCTTTATGGGGAAATTTTTGTTACTAGGTTACTTTAACTATTAAAATTTCTAGTTTTGACTGTGAATAAATTGTTAGACTTAAGAACATATCAATCAACTAGACTGTAATTCTTTCTGCTTCAAATAAAATAATCCCTGGAATATTTTGAAAGGCTTTTATGTTATCATTGAACTTAGAGTATCCTGACATTCTGGCATTAAACAATACAATTGGACACAATAGTTGAAATTTCCTCCTTGGGATAGAAATATGAACTTGGAAATAGGCTAGATTCTCCATCACTAAATGAAATACCTTTTACAAAATATTGTCTCAATTATTTATTCAAATGAAGTTTGTGGTTAATTAGTAACCACTGTCAAATTAATATACTTATTCCCAAAGATACCACAAGTATTCCCTACTTGCTCAGCAGCTGCTATATGTATATATTTTATGTTTATGTCAACACATCTTAAATTTTTGCATGTATGTATATTTAATTGAGTATGAATGAGAACAGAGGTATTTGTCCAAACTGTGTCTTGTCTTTCCTTCCAGAACGGCATTGGCAATTGTGGGTGATATAATGACACATGTTCTGCCAGTTGCTGGGAGTGCTGCCCAATGTTGGTTTACAGCCGACTCTTTTCACCAGAATGATACTCAGACAAATGAAGCCATCTTCCCTAAGGCTATACCACCTGAAAAAAAATGGCCTGCTACATTTGTTGCAACCCTGATATTGTGACTCACTTAGGTCTCCCCTTGAGGGGCATCTACGGTCTGAATTCATGGGAGTCTGTAATATTGATGGTGCAACTGTATCACAGCTAAATCTCTTTCTCTATTCTAGATGTTTTCCATGTTCCAGCTGGATGTTGACTGTGAGATTACTCCCCAATAAATTCTGTAAATAAAAGTCTGTCATCCTGTGTGTTTGCCTAGGCTGACAAAAGAAATACTATTTTTTTCTTAAGTTTTTCTAATGTGCTTTACATTCTAATATTATATTTTTTGATTTCTTGTATTTCTAAACAGGGTTTCTCTGCATAACAGCTCTGGTTGTCCTGAAACTGTTTTTGTAGATCAGGCTGACCTCAAACTCAGAGACCTGCCTTCCTCTGCTTCCTGAGTGCTGGGATTAAAGGTGTATGCCACCACTATCATAGTTTTACTTTCTAAAAGTTATTTTCAAAACTTCTCTGGTTCTACCTGTATTTAATTTTTTTGATAAATTCAATCCATTTTAATTAAATCAAAAAGTTTGTGAAGTTTATAATGAGTTATATTTTATTACCTACCTTTCAGCCTTAGGAAACTCTAAGCAAACTCATTGTGATTGTATATGCAGCCCAGGATTTATGGGAATAGTTTTACCACAAGGCCCCAAATTGTTTTATTACAAAGTAAGTTGAATATTTACATGTGTTCAAAATTCCTATGTAGATATTGTCTCAAGTAGTAGTATCAAGAAATGAGACTCTGGAGGATGATTAAACTATGACAGAGAAATCATTAAAATTTAAATCTATTGCCTTATAGAGTCTCCAGTAAAAAATGTGGATATCTGAAAATCAAGAGGATTCACCTTAGCAAACTTCAGAGTTCTCAACATAATGTCACCAATATCCAGGGTGGTGAAAAATAATTCTTTAAACTTTTACAGAATATTGTCCATAGTAATATACTTTGGTAAATCAAATTGAATAACACTTAAAGTCTGAATTGACTATTAAGAGGTTCATGTACCTATTTCACATTTCTGTTGGTAGGTCAGTGGTGGCTTCAGTGAACACTGACAATCCGATTACTATCTCTTCTTACAAACCATTTTACCCTCATATTTCTTGGTATTTTTTATAATAGCCAAATGTTAATATATTACGGACTATGTTGAATTGATTAATTTCTGATGTTGGCTATAAGACCTTAAATATCTCTGTTTTAAGATACTGTAAATGAAATTTTCAAATTTTATAAAAAATATTTTAATATGTAAATAAAGTTTTTAAGTGTATTATCTATAAAGAGTATGAAAATATATTGAGCTTATGCAGCTTTAAACAAGTAGTGTTGATTCATCAAAGTGAGTTCCCATTAACAAAGACAATAACAATTTTTACTTTAAAAACTCTGAGGCTTTGCTTTCTACAAGATAATTACTACTTTTTAAAAAATGTTTTTTACTGTTTGATGAAAATTTCATTCCATGATTTTTTGAACAGATTCACCCCTCATTCAACTCCTACCAGATTCATCTTTTTTTCTACTTACACAACATACTGACTTCTTCCTGACTTCTTCAACCCATCCATTAGAATTTGTACTTTCCATATTAGTTAATGGGTATTCGTGCTTTAATTTGGAAGCTGCTCCTGGGACGGGAAAACTCTGTCTACAGGTCTCTATGCTGATATTCGTTCTGGCTTAAGTTTGCGCAGGTCTTGTCACAACCATTGTGAGTTCATACGTGCAGATTTATGTTGTATCTAGTGTTCCCTTCTATTCATTCACAGTCTGTGTCTCTTACACTCCTTCTGTTTTCTCTTTGACAATTTTTCTTAAGGAAAGGGTGGGAGGGAAGGGTGAAATCTAGATGTTCCATTTATGGTCAAACATTTCACAAGTCTTTTTTGTTTTGTTTTTGGTTTTTGCACCTTAGCCATTTTTTGGATTACTATATTAAAAACTACTACAAATAAAAGCTTATCTGATGAGCTTTGATGGATACATTAACATATGGAATTAACAACAAGTTATTAGTAGTTAGTTTTATGGTTTATCCATTTAGCAAAACAATAATATTATATTCTCCCCTGGGGCTTATGACCAGGCTCTCTATAGGTTGTTACCAAACAATGGTGACAGATATGTGTTTCAACTTGTAGAACATAACTACTTTAATATTTTAAATGCCTAATTTAAAAATATTAAAATATAGCATTATTCCATTTTTTATTTGGGTGTTATAGTATCTCTCATTGTTTTCTTTGATTATATCTTTAGTCATGCAATTATTTGTAGACAGAAGTTTCTGTCTCATCAATTTCTTCAGTTGGTCAGTCCCAAATAAACACACAGAGGCTTATATTAAGTATAAACTATTTGGCCTATTGCTCAGGCTTATTACTAACTAGTGCTTACAACTTAAATTAACACATTTTTTCTGATCTATGTTTAGTCACATGGCTTGGCACCTTCGCTCAGCATTCACATCTTGCTTTCTCTGTGTCTGACTGGTGACTGACTCTCTGCCTTTCCTCTTCCCAGAATTCTTCTAGTCTGATTGCCCTGCTTATACTTTCTTCCTGGCTACTGGCCAATCAGCAGTTTATTAAACTAATATGAGTGACAAATATTTATAGTGTACAAGAACATTCTCCCACATCAATTATTGGATCAAAATTCATTATTAAACGAGTAGGCTGGACTAATTAGTACTTTTCCAGTTCTAAAGTTTGATTTATCTGTGACTGAATCACAGAATTTTCAACAGATATGTACATGTAGACTTTTCTATCCTTGTGTTTGTTAATGCGCAAAATCTGGATGATAGCAAACCACATGCAAGGGAATTTTTGACATTACATGATAAATTAAGTAAATATTTATTGAAGCAGGCATGCGGTGCCTCATATCACATCATGTTATTACTCCAATATGTTTTGTTTGTTGCTTGTTTATTTGTTTGGTTCCTTTTTTGTGGGTTCATACAATAATGGCAAGGTCATAAATTTTCCACAGTGATTAATATAGTTAGTTTTCAAATAATATATAGAGGATTGTAATTAACTATGCTCATAATAATATCTAATAATTTTGCTTCTTAAATTTTGGGGTGGGGTCAAGGTTTGATTGACTTATACTTCCATATTATAGTCCACCACTGAAGAAAGTCAGAACAGCAGAAAATCAAACAGGACAGGAACCTGGAGGCAAGAACAGAGGCAGAGGCCATGGATGGAATGCTCCCTACTGGCTTGCCCCTCATGGCTTACTCAGTCTGTTTTTTTTTTTATAGTAAACAAGACCACCAGCTCAGGGATATCACTATGCACAAGAGGCTGGATCTTGCACATTGATAACTAATTAAGAAAATGTCATGTGATGGTGGCAAACATATTTAATACCAGGACTCAGGAGGCAGAGACAGGCAGATCTCTGAGAGTTCGAGGCCAGCCTGGTCTTTAAGTGAGTTCCAGGACAAGCTCCAAAGAAACCATGTCTCAGAAAAAAAAAAAAAACCTCAAGCAACCAACCAAACCAAAAAAGACAGTGCATTATAGTGAGATCTTATGGAGGCATGCTCTCAGTTGATGTTCCCTCCTTTCAGATAACTCTATCTTGTGTCAAGTTGACACAAAATTATCCAGGACAATTGACCCCTTGTCAATTGACAGACAAATATATCCCTGTTAACTCATACCTTTCCTTTATTGTTTATACTCAAGATCACGTATTAGTATCAAAATTTTAATGTAAAACATTTTACAAACTTTAGAAGTCTCACAATGTCTAGAAATTTAAACATTTTAAACTGTAATTTCCTTAAAAAAAAAGTCATGAGTTCAATTGCCAGCACCTACATGGTGACTCACAACAAACTACATTGGGAGCTGATGCCCTCTTCTGGCATAAAGGTGTATATGCAGATAGAGCACTCATACATAAGATAAACAAGTAACATATTTTTTAAAATTAAAAACCTACTATGGTACCGAATAAATCTCTTGTAAAATCTCCACTATAGTACCTAAATTAATAAAACAGTAAGTTAAATACTTCCTTACTTTAAGCAGGAAGTAACAGAGCACAGTCAAATTCAGAGCAAAACAAAACTAAACTCCAGAAGTGTAAATAATTCAATGTCCATCATCTGAGATTCACTTACGATCTTCTAGGCTCCTCCAAAGTTTTGGGTAACTATTTCTCTGCACACACACACACACACACACACACACACACACACACAGAGCTTGTCTTCTGAGCTCTGGAAGGCTCCACTGTAAGTCTACTGTTGCTCTTGGTGATCATCCCATAGTACTTGCATCTCCAAAATTCTAGGAACATATGCTGCACCTGGGCTATACTTTTACCAATAGCCTCCCATAGGCTTCCTTTATGCTTACAAACTCCAACATTTTGCATAACCCCCTTAATCCTGGGCTTTCGGCCTCCACTGAGAATACACATTCACCAACTGCCTCTCTTGTCCTCTCATAGTGTCAAGTCTCAATTTCTCTCCTGACCCTTCATTCTTTAAAGCCATTACCTCATAAATAACTCTCACACTACCAGCTTTGGCTGTCAGCACAAAGCACAAACCTGGCTGCCACTGTAACATAGCTAACTGTCGGAAAACACTTTCCCAAATATTTTACATTAATAATGCTGGTGTCCTTTATTTTAATCACTGCTAATTTCTCAAACCTAGCTGGCTAGTATCAATTATTCCTGAATAGCAAAGGTTTTACTTTGGGTGCCTGTTTCTTCTTAATCACAGTTGATTCTTCAACTCCAGCTGACCAGATACCACATATTTGTCACACAAAATGACTAGCAGAGACTTTGCTTCCCTCTGAAATGTCACAAGTCTGGCCTCCAATGTCTACACTGCTCTGAACATTCTTATTTTCCAAATTTGTACGGAAAACCTCTCTGAGATCTCAACATTCAATGATTTTTCTAACCTCAAGTTCAAAAGTCTTTCCAAAATGCTTCCCAAAGCAATATGGTCAGGTATGTCAAAGCAATACCCCATTTATACTACACATTTGTCATAGCTAGGGCTTCTATTTCTCTGGCAAAATACCGTAACCAAAGAATCAGTTGGGGAGGAAAGGGTCTATGTGGCTTACATTTCTGTATTGTAGTTCATTATTGAAGGAAGCCAGAACAGGTACTCACACATGGTAGGTACCTGAAGACAGGAATCGATGTAGAGGCCATAGAATAGGGCTGTTTTCTAGTTTGCTTCTCATGATTTGTAGTTATTTTTTTTACTTTTATTTTAATAATCCAACTGCAGTTTCCTTTCTCTTTATATCTTCTCACTCCCTCATACCTCCCCTCTTCATCATAACCATCCCTCCTCCATTTCCTCTTCAGAAAAGAGCTGGTCTCTAAGAGATAGCAGCTACATAAAGAAAAAGAAGATGCAATAAGACAAGGCAACATTCTTCTTATCAGGGCTCAGCAAGGCAATCCAATAGGGGGGAAAGTCTTAAGAGCAGGAAAAAGTTTCAAGGATCCACCTACTTACTGTAAACAGAAGTTCCTGTTCCAATAATGCCTCAGCATTCAGTCGCAAGGAAACACACAGATGCTTATATTAATTATCAACCCTTTGGTTTATCAGATCAGGTTTATCATTAACTAGCTCTTACAAATTAAATTAAACAATTTTTGTCAGTGTTTAGCAATGTGACTTGGTACTCTTTTTTTCAGTAAGACATTTTCATCTCACTTCCTCTGTGTCTAGCAAGTGACTGTGTCTGTGCCATTACTCTTCTCTGAATTCTTTTAGTCTGGTCGCCCACTTTATCTTTGTGCCCAGACCTTACCCAATCAATGTTTTATTAAACCAATATGAGTGACAAATCTTTACAGAGTAAAAAAAAAAAAATAACCCACAGCATTTCTCCTTTCCTTTTTTCAAAACAAAACCCAGAAACTAATCTCGTTTTATAGCTTTTTTTTTCTGGCCATTATCTATAAAATTTTTTTCTTTCTTCTTCTTATTAAAAATTTCCATCTCCTCCTAATTCCCACCCCTCCCCCCAACCCCTCCATTTCCAGGCCAAAGAGCAGTCAGGGTTCCCTGCTCTGTCAGAAGTCCAAGTTCCTTCCCCCTCCATCGAGGTCTAGGAAGGTGAGCATCCAGACACACTAGGCTCCCACACAGCCTGTACAT
>LOEQ01014159.1:5298-18900 GCA_001685075.1 Bramus lutescens | reverse complement strand
GAAGGAAGGAAGGAAGGAAGGAAGGAAGGAAGGAAGGAAGGAAGGAAGAGAGACTGTTCAGAAACTACTTGACCCAAATCTGGAACCAACTCTCTCCTATCTCAAGTGTCACCATGCTGGACCTGTCTCTAGTATTTTTTTTTTTCTGAACTATTTCCAGAACCTGTCTAAAAAGATTTCCCTGTCCCCTTATATTACTCTATCCTACTTTTTTCCATTAAATATTTACAAAACTCTATAGAATATGGCATACACATGTACATGCACACAGATATATTAGACACACAGACACACACACACGTGTGTGTGTGTGTGTACGCGCGCAAGCGCCATGGGGGTTTTAGTTCAAACGGTATTTTTTACTTATCTCTTTGTTGACCACTGGTTTGCAGAGGGCAGGCTAAGGAGGCCAGTCCGAAGAATAAGAGTAAGTGATGCTTGATGGGTTAGAATTGTTGGTGCAGCAGCAGAGAGAGATGCCCGGGGAATCTGAAATCCATGGTTATGGGTATTGTAGAGCTGATCAGATAAGGCTCTCAGCTTATTGAGACTTCTATATAGCATTCAGAGGAAAAGATCAAGGTTAACAACCAGCAACACAGAGAACAGCATTTACGAGAGCAGACATTTTCATGCAGCATTAAATCATGACCTTTCAGCACCTGATGCACTTTTTATGCTACATCTAAGTCACTGTCACAATGTGCAGTGCCTGCCCTCAGGGCTGTATGGCAGAGCTTAATTTGTTTGTTTTTCTCGTACAACAGATCCCAACCACAGTATCCCCTCCCTCCAGTTCTAGCACCTTCTACCTCCCCTCTCCTCCAGATCCACTCCTCCTCCATTTCATCTTCAGAAAAGAGCAGGTCTCCAAGAGATGACTGCCAGACAGGACAAAGTAAGGCTTAATAAGACAAGGCAAAAGCCCTCCTGTCAAGACTGGATGAGGCAACCCAATAAGGTAAGAGTTCCAAGAGCAGACAAAGAGGCAGAAATACATTCACACAACCTAAACACCAACCTAACAGCCATGACATATAAGCAGAGGACCTAGAGCAGGCCGGAAGCTTGCTGCTTCAGTCTCTGTGATCCATGTTTTCCTAGTGCCATCTAACCCCTCTGCCTCCTACAATCTCAGCATCCCCCATCTCCAAGTGGAGCGGCACAATGGAGACCTCCACTTTAGACTCTATTTCCACTTAACAAATTTTAATAATCAAAAATCACACACATAAAGGAGGCATAGACACAGCAAAAATGTCATTTTTCCTTAAAAATGGCACTACAGTGTTAGAAACAGGCCTCGTTTCCAGGAGATCTCAGAAAAGGGAAACCTGCAGGAAAACCAGTATCAGGAGACTTCCTGGATAAGATGGCAGATGTAGTGAGATCATGTGGCTCGTGAGGCTGCATTGTATAGAATGAGGGCCACTCACCACATACGACTTCATAGATTTACATTGAAATTAATTACAGCAGATAGAATTTGGAATTCAGATCCTCATGCATGCTACCTATAGTCTGGAAGTGTGATAGCTGCATGCAGGTAGCGGCTCATGTGAAGGAAAGACAGAAGCGGGACATTTTCATATTTACCATTAGTTCTGCTAGACAGTGCACGGCTTTTCTAAGTTAGTAATCTGTCCATTGACCCATTCGGAAGTCTGGAAATCACAGATTATTCTGCCTCAAAGTGGGTTCAATAGCAGTGTGAAGTCATTGGTACGTGCTACAGAAGAGTCCATGGGTAGCAAATCCTTTTGGAAGATTTTCTCAAGGTTCTGGCTCCTCTTTCTGATTCTAGAGGTGACTGCTTTCTTCTCACTCTTGTTTTGCCTCGTGGTACTAAAATAGCCACAACAATCGCAGGCTTTCCATTTGTAGTCTACAAAAGCTCAAGGGAAGAGAAATTGTATTTTCTACCCGTGAACCCCGAAATCACAGTTCCATGCGTATACCCTCGATCCCTTGGAGGTATATCATCTACTGAATGGCTTATGTTTGATTTAATTGCCCAGTGACTAAGGCCAAGAATGTGAAATTATACTGACAGGTTGGATTGAGTCAGGAGAATGCCTGGCCCCAAGGATAAGTTACTGAAATTCATTGGGGATGGGGGAATTGGACTAAAACACTCTGGAGTAGCATCCATAAAATCAACTACAGTTATTCAATTGGCTCTTGGCCTGTCTACAGCTTTCCCTTAGACTGAGTTTCCTTTAGGCTATGAAAAGATGTGAGATTAACTCTGATGTTTGTGGGTGGCTGGAGCCAGTTTTCTTAGCAGGCCTCTGAGTTTGTCCTTTGAAAGCCTCCCTACAGCTGGTACCCGACACAAGAAATTTGCCTTACCTCAGTTTCATCCCCGATTCCTAGGAAATCAATTTGTCAGGAAAGGAAGGTTCTCTCATTCCCTTTGAACCCAGAAAAGATCTTTCTCATATCTAAAATAGCAGTGATTTTCAAGCTCAGAAGTGCACACACCTTGTTAAAACAAAAAGGCACTGCTGTTTACCACAGCCAATCCATCTCCCCTGTGGTTGTTCCAATGAGTTCAATGATATTACAACAGAGTGTGAAAGTCTATGACCCATTACAAATGGTATTACTTTATAAACTATAAAGAATTGATAGGCAATGATAGAGAATAATAACCTTCACCCAGAGCTATTTGTCTGAGGCTTTAACAAGTTTCACTCTTGAGCCACTGACTAACCCAGAGTAGCAGGAATAATATCACTGTAGTGACTGAGCAGACAGGAAAGGGGGAAAATGGTGAAGATTCAGTGGATAGGTGGTAAGGGGAAAGTTGGTTAGGACAATTAGACTTGGCAAAATAAAATATAGGGCACCCAAGTATTGCATGGAACTTATGTATTAACCCCAAAATTTACAATTTATCTAAAATTCAAGTTTACTTAACCTCAATTCTAGTGTTGGTTTCTTCTAACATAAAAAATTACCACTTAATAGATTAGAACCACACAGTTATTGTCTTTATCATTCTTGAGATGGATATTTGAGATCAGCTTCACTGAGGTGAAATCAGGGTGTCCTTAGGACTGCATTCTTTATGAGGTTCTGGGACAGAATTCTTTTTCTTGCTTTTTTGCGGCTTTTTGAGAACTGTCTATTGGCTTTAGGTCCTCATTCTTGAACCCCTCCTGTCCTCATGGCTCCTGCCCTAGCTTTGACTCTCCTTCTCTAGAGGATCCTGTGATTCTGTTAGGTCCACTTGCTATTCCAGTTAACGTCCCCAGCTCAAATGTCTTTGATTTAATCAGAGCTGTAAATCTTTTCTGCCACGAAAAGTAACATATTAATAGGTTTCAAGGGGTTAAGTATGGGCATCTTTGTGGGGATGGGCATTTGTTATACCTAGGACACTTAACCTGGGCATAAGTATCCAAAGATGTCTATTTTATACAAACAACACTGGCCCCTGAACACTCAATCTTTTAGAACTACTTGTCTCTCTGAATTGTGAGGTAGTGGTGGAGTGTTCGTTCTGGTGATAGGTCAGGCTTTAGTGAGAATCCGATTGCTTCTGTCAGCATAGCCTTGAGAACTGGTCTCCCGCTATAGTTTCCTATGGATGATGAACAGAGTATTGCTTTCTGGCCCAGGATTTTTGTAAGGATATGATATTTGATGAAGATGTGTACCAGGCATCCTGCAAGCAGAAGGGTGCCAGGACGCTAATGATACCTTGCTGGTGGGAGCTAGAGCTTGTCCACTTGCATAACTGGGATTTTCTGGGGGGAAATCTTAGGTACAGATTTTTTAAATGTCAGATTCCTCTCAAAGTGTTCATCTGATGATTCATGCTAAGAGCTTATGCAACTAGCCCGGCTTCTGAGTGTTGCTCCTCAACCTCTGCACTGCTGACATTTTGCGGCCAGATAATTCTTTGATGGAGAAGCTTCTATTCTTCCCAGATGCCATGTCTCCTCTCTGCCATGATCCCAGTGTGGCAGGTCAGCCATCACAACTGCACCACACTGACCCCAGACTTGGACTTGGAAGTGGCAATTTGCTGCCAATCATTTACAATTCAGGGTGAATGAAGAACCTAGTCTAGGATTTGAGAAAAGGGAAGCCATCCAAGTTTGAGGATCAAGAGGTCTTAGTTTATGGAAGCATGCATCCATCACATTACTAACTTCATAGATTTTTTTCCTGACCCTTAACCTATTTTTGTGTCAGATTACAGAGAAGTGTGCGTTGATCTGGGTTATGCTTTGTAGTACCCAAATGGAGGTGATGATATACTGTGAAGCCGTACTGAATGGATTTCTTAAAATAAAGTGTTAGCATAACATGTGGTTCTATTTGCTTTGTATGGCAACTTACTTCCATTAAGTTAATTCATCCTCACATTGCCCAATACTAACTCTACTGGAGTCCAGTTTTGATCCATTTGGTGGGTGGTTAGACGCTCGAGGGCAGAATGAGCTTGCCATGGTGGTTGGGACCAAACATCTGTGTGGCCCTGGGCAAGTCCTTTCACCATTCTAGCCTCCTTTTTAGGTAAAAGGCTTAGGTGGCTTGCATCTGATGCATCCTTTTGGCAGCAGCTCTGTGGGTTTGTAACTCATCCATGATGATCCAGAAGCCCCACCCTGCACTGGAAACAAGACAGGTCTTCAGTTCTTCTTAGCGATATACTTGGGTTAGAAGATGCTGCTCTGGACTGAAGTGAGAGCCAGCATGTCTCCTTCCATTGTGGAAGGACCTTATAGATGGAATTCATGTGCCAGCTTGTGGTGTTGGTGTCTAGGGGTGCCACTTCCAACATGAAGCCCTTATGAATTCAGAGTAAACATGCATGGGGGAAAACTATAAGTGGAGGTTGGTTGGAATTTCTTTGAAGTATTTTTGTTGTTGTTGTTGTTTTGTTAAAGTATTTAGATGATCCACAATTCACTTTATTGCCAGTAATATAACTTTCAGTTATGTAGCCTAGAAGCATGATTGGCATCTCAAGTGGTCCTGTGGTAGTGTTTATGGAACAGTGACTTTCCATTTTACTCTTTGACTTTCTGTCCCTGTTCTTCAGTGTAGAAGACAGTTCAGCTCATTCAGTTGGGTATTCCCGTCCAATCACACTTCAATTTGGACTGCTGTTTTCAGAGAATCCACCGTGTGCTGATGATATGCTTGTTCATGGTAATCAGGTTTTTTTATTTCATTATTCATGATCACACCTTTGCCTACTAGGTATTACATGTTTCCCTCATTAAAAAACAGATAGTTAACAACAACAGGTGATTTATGTCTTTGTAGTATGCTGTGGCTTTTCTTATCTATACCACAGTATCCTTGGAACAGTCAATGGTAACATAGAGGGTCACCCTCATAGCTTTATCATGTATTTCTATATCTATAAAGACAGTATGTGTGTATATATATATATACATATAAAATATGCAAAAGGCAAGATTATTATATATGAATGTATGGATGTTTGTCTTTATTTAGAGTGTTAGTTACAAGTTATTATGGATAATGGTCAGGAGAAAAACTAAACAAAGAGATTAGATCCAGAGCTCTTGATTTGAAAAGAAAAAGGGGGAAATGTTGGGAGATAGTGCTCTTATACACTGTAAAATATTTGTTACTCATATTAGTTTAATAAAATGCTGATTGAGCAGTAGTCAGGCAGAAAGTATATGTGGGGCAACCATACTAAGTAAATTCTGGGAAGAGGAAAGGCAGAGATGCAGTCACCAGCCAGATACAGAAGATGCAAGACAAGAATGCCTCACCAATAAAAGGTACCAAGCCACATGGCTAAACATAGACAAGAATTATGAGTTAATTTAAGTTGTAACAGCTAGTTAATAATGAACCTGAGCTAACAGGCCAAACAGTTTATTATTATCATAAAACTCTGTGTTTCGTTGGGACTGAATGGGTGCAGAAATGGGTGGAGTAGAATCTTACATCTATCTACATGTATGCACATATTGCTCAATAATATCTTCATTTGAGATATTAGAATATGTATCATCTGTTAGAATGTAGCTTTAGAATATCTGGGGTGTGTGTGCGTGTGTGTGTTTTGACTCGCATACCATTCATTTATTTGTTTATTTAATAGGAACTAAAAAGCTGAAGAGAAAATCCATAACTAAGACTGAGTTTAAAAACATAGAAGAAAAAATTAATTAAGCTTATGATCAGCCTAAATGAGTATCTCCAGACAGCTAGGGAAGTAGGGCATTCCTGATCACATATGCATATCTATATGAAAAGTTTTAGAGGCCCAGTGCCACAAATTATATTCTAGGAATTACAAATATCTTAGGAAGGTTGATGCCCAAACAAATTTCACTTACTTATGATTAATGAATTTACTTGTTAATTATTAATGTAGCTTAATTATTCTGAGCACCCGATCTACGCATTTCCCAGTACCCAGCACCCTACTTGCTTGTCACTCAAGTTTTGAAACTAAGCCAGGATACATTATGTCTAAGCTCAAGAATTCAAGAATCTTGCCTTTTGCAGAAAGGCCCACAATTTTAACACAGGCCTCTTTCCCACCCTCACAGTCACTGAAGTCAGGGCAAAAGGCATTTACATACTTGGCCAGTCAGAGTAATTGGAATAGTATTATTTATTTAAAACTCATTACTAAAAACTCCTTTCATAGAACCAATTAAGAAGTCTCCTAAAGACAAAGATAATATTATACTTGGTGTAACAGTTTTGGGGTGCTCTCTTAATGTGTTATAAACCCCCATAGATCTTGACATTTTTTATGTCTCCTTTTTAAAAAGTGAGGTTGATGCCAGGGAACTTGGCCTCTGCTGGTATGTGCTGGTTGTGGTTTTCTTGAGAATAAAATTATGGGTGTGTTGAATTATGGGTGTGTATGGGGGGTTTGGTGAGGCAAGAAGTGGGAAGTGACAAGGAATGTGGGTACTTAAGGTGTCAAATTTTACATGTCTGGGTTTTGTTTCCACCAGACTACACTCTTGAAAAAAAATCACCATTCCATGCTATATGCTTACTGGAATGGGCTGGCACTGTCTCAAAGAAATCTCTGTGAAATAGGGACATTGGAATCTTAAATATTGATGGTGGTGATAGGGCAACTTTAAATGGAGTTCCCCAAAGTGCTATGATATAAAAAGGCAGTATAAGAAATGGCCGCTCCTGGGAATCAGCAGCCTGGCTCTAACCACCCAGAAGACTAGTATTTTATCAACTACCAGGTCATTTTCGTGTCTCTCTCCGTTATGCTATCTAGGTAGCAGATTGAGTTCTCGCCTTTAAGAATGCAAGAACCTTCTATGCAGAGCCTCTTCTGAGTCTTAGATTATGTTCCTTGATGCCTCTCTGTTCTTACACTGCAGTGCATTCAATCCATTCTGGCTTCTGGAGCAAGTAGAATGCATTGCTGTCCTCCGCAGCAGGGTGCAAAATGAAGCCCCTCAGTAGAGTTCCAGGGAGACATTTTAAAGCACTGGCTGGAGAAGAATGAAGTGTGGTCAAATGGATGCTCACATGCAAACCTGCCGCTGGCCACGCTCTTCCTCTGTCTTCAGAATTTAAAGAATCGCTCTCAAAGTACAGGTGCCCTCCCTTCCCTTCTTCCTTCCCTAGGGTTGTTTTTTTTTTAACTTTATCTCTTAACATCACTAAGACCCTACTGAAGTGGGAGATACAATGCGTCTCATTTCGTACCTTGCAGAGGGTCTACAGCTGGAAGAAGAGATTGGATTGCATTGAGTCCACAAGGTCCTGGCCTGTACTGGGAGGCAGTTTCTCAGCATTCCAAAGTTCAGGATCCACGTGAGTTCAGACTCAATGCCATTGTTTGCTGGTTATAAGACCCACGGAAAATTGTTGACTCTGTTTTGTCATCTATAAAATGGACAAAGTAACAGTGCTTGTTGCAAATATATTGGCAAGTGTGAAATAAGACAAACAAGAGAAAAGGGATCTGGAATGGGTTTTCAACAAATACTTCTCAATAAATAAAACACTCCACCCTTAATTAATACTAGTTGACAGCTTCTATATCTTTATTAATATTAAGAAGAGGTCTGAATCAAGCATGTAATATGTTGTTCTATTTGCTTCTTCTGAAAGTCTCTGAGTTGGTACTACTGTTGCTGTTCCTTATTCTATAGATAATAGAACCAAAACTCAGTGAAATCAAGGGACTCCCCTACCTGACCCAGCCAGAATAAAACATTGCAATATAACTCCAAGCAGACTGCCTGTAGAAACTGTAAACTTCACCTCTAGTTCTGACATGGGGTATCTAGCAAAAATATACTTATTGTCTTCTCCAAGCCCCATAATAGTACATATTACAAGCTCCAAGTATTAGTGGAGAAAAAGACTCTGAGATGCTAAGTGCCTTGGCCTAAGTCTCCAGGTATATGACAGGGTCAGCATGTTTTTCTATTGCCATGCAAATCCTTCCTTCCCTCCCTCCTTCTCCTCTTAGTCCTCTTTCCACCCAACCTCCCTCTCCCTCATTTTGTCTCTCACTCTCTTTCTCATTCTTTCATTACTATGAATTAAAGCCAGTGTCTGACACATCCTGGGAAAGCAGTCTATCACTGAACTAGCCCTCATCTTCCCCCTCCAATTTCAAACAATCATGAAGTAAGACAGAGTGTCAAAATGTTTAAAGAGTCTATTTTCTGAAGTTGAGCTAAGCATTTACCAGAGACAAGAATCAGGACACGGAATGCCTGCTACTTCATGTGTTTTATATGAATGCAGCACTGGCAACATTCACATTTTTCTGATGTTCCCTTGATAGTAGAATTTAGCTGCCTGGGGTGCATTCCATATCTGTGGAGTCAGAGACCCAGAGACAGAACTTAAACCTTTGCATCTGACATGATCACATGCCTTTGATGTGCGGCTGATGCGCAAACCACAGCAAGAGCATAGTGAAATCAAAGTTGCTGAGTGACGTTTCCCCACCAAGAGGCCAGAATGAGTTTGTAGGCAAAGCTGATAGTAGACGCCCTAACTTCTGATTTCAGTTGCTCACTCCCTTTGGGAATTTTAATAATAATCAACACAACCAACTTCAGTTTTGAAGAGCCTCAGTTTCTTTGCGTGTAGCATGAAACACACAGCATGTGAGATTTTTTTCAAGGAACACAGTATGAACACATGTGTCTGACTTCCATCCTAGTTCAGTATGCAAATTTTCCTTTCTTCTAACATTTATAGAAAAGCATACTCATACCACGAAGAACAGTGAATGCCAAAAAAAGAGAATGCTTGGTCCTAAATACTTCTAGGCTGAATCTGATTTTGTGTGTGTGTGTGTGTGTGTGTGTGTGTGTGTGTGTGTATGTGTGCTCATCTCTGAAATTATCATGGTTTCTAAATACTTCTTTTTCTTGATTATTCCCATTATAGAATATTTCCACTAGTTTCTCAAACTGGCTATGGAAAATCTGGTTAGGTATGGGCACAGGCTGTTTCTATAATGTCAGGTCCTTCCTCAAGCTTTCCTACTTGGGTCAGAAATTAATATGGAAGTCAGTTTTCACCAGAAGGAACTGAAATTAGTTCCTTTGGGCTCTGGCTTAGGCAGATAGCTTTTTTCATGGCCAATGTCATTTACTTGGCATCCTTTTCAGCCTAGAGAGGTGAATATTTTAAGTGTCTCTCATGTGTGTGGATACATAGTGCACCTATTTGTACATGATGTTTACAAATAAGGGTGTAGCACAGCTGTGTGTGCAGATGTGCTTGTACATGGATGTGCATTATCTGATAAGTTTTGATGAATAGTAAAGCCGTTCTATCTAGAGACGAATTTCAATCCTATAAAGCACTTGGGAGGTATCATAAGGTCATCTGGGTTGGAGAAATAGCTCCCTTAGTTATAAACAACAACTCATGTTACCATGAGTCCTCTCACCGAAGCTACTCTCTTTTGTAAGGAATTGCATTATATTTTGGTTCCCACAAAATTAATTCTCATAGCAATAAAATAAAACAAATGACTTCCAGTCATAGCCTGGCTTTTCTCTGGTTGAGTGCCAGGGAAGGAAAGTCAGCAATACAGGCCACACCAACTTCAACAGTTTGGTTTATTTCTCCCTCCCCTTGGAATTAAGAAACGGACTTTCTGGTATGACTCTAGACCTCAATGTCATGGTGTTTAACCAGAGTCAGACTGACATCTGGGCATTGACAAGACAACTATCTTTCCAATCATCTTCCCTGAGATGATGCCAAGGTCATCTATGATTTAGTCCCTGAACAGTTTGTGTTTGTGGTATGGTATGTTTTACTGGGGATACAAAACCAGAATAATCTATTATTCCTGTCCTCAAGGAACTCATAGTCTAGTTGGGCATAAATAATAACGTGAAAAATTTCTAAATTGAACTTGACAAGATAGGTCCTCATGCTTCATGAAACACCAGGTGGGGCTGGAAATACAAGTGGAAGCCTAAGGGCAGGGTTCTATAAAAGTGTGGAGGGGGAAGTCATTGGGGTTGTGGGGTTTCTTGTGGAATTGGCCTGACTGGAATAGATATGCAGGGAGAAAAGAGAAGAAAAATAGTTTTTAATGCCTGAGGTGGAGTCTTTGAATTTGAACAAGTAAGGTCTGGGCTCAGTCAAGCCATGATCCCTTTTTTTCCTCTGTCCCAACGATATGCAGGTAAGTGATGTGTCTGCACAGCAGCGGAAAGTCTCAAATGCGAGTAGGTCAGACCATCTTTTCACAATGGCTAGAAGCCCAGAAACATCCTTTCTCCACTGTAGCTGGTTATAGTCTTCCCAAGAAACCCAGGATGAAATTTTCTCCAACCAATAGGACTATAAGTATATAGCTGTATGTCTTAGTTTCATGAGTGCAGAAATCATTCTGTCACAGCAAACTTAGTTCTTAGCATCATGCCTGTCATGAGATACACCTTCAGTGACCTACATATGGGATGTAGGAGGTCTTGAACCTTGCCTCACCCACTTCTATCGCCTTCTTTAAACCAGTATATGATAATCCCATTCTTGGAGGCTGTCAGGTCAAAACTGTAATGGCAACCTGGATTCTGCCCTTTCATACAAAGACCTATCCAAACAGTAATTGAAGTGGCTACTGTCTTCAAGATATATCTTAATCAACGACTTTTCCCAGCTCCCCTTACCTCTGCCCTAGTCCAGCATGACTGTGAGTCTTAGCCAATTGTCACAGTGGTCTCTGACTTCTTCTGCTGCAGTGAGTGACCTCATTGGCTTCTGTATCTCTTGGCTTCTACATTGGAGTGTGTGGTTCCCTTTCCAGAGAGCAGCAACCAGTCATTGCTTAAGAACATGAGTAGTGTTTGACACTTCTTTGTCTACACAAAGTAGGGCTTTGCCTTCATAAGGAGCAACTTCATCTGTTGATCCATTCACAAAGCCCCATGTGACCTGCCCTCAGCTAAGTCTGAGTTTCTGTTAACCGTTTCAATTGTTCTCTCTGCTCTAACCTTGGTCTCTTATTGTTATCAGCAGACCAAGATCCTGTTCTTACCTTTGCCTTTGACTTTGCTGTTTCCTCCACCTTGGCAGCCCTTCTCCAGGCATCCATATGGCTCCTTGGCTCATTTCCTTTCAAATTAGACTCTCTCAGACCATCCCTGTTAGCACCCTAAATTGCACTTAGCTCCTTCAGGACAACTTCCTCTATCTTGCTTTATTTGTTTCCCCAGCACCTGTTGACACCTGTCATATAGATGCTTATTATCTGTCTCCCATTCTGGAAGACAGAAAGAACATTACGAATTTTGTTGACTTTTGGTGTATTCATCACCTAGACTAAGACTGGGTGTTTCGTTGATTAAGTATTTTTTTGACAATTTCACACACACACACACACACACACGCACACATGCGTACACACACACATCATTCTTTTGCTCTCACCCCTACTCTTTCTTATCTCTCTCTCACCCTTGTCATCCCCCTTCTTCCTTACAGTTCTTAATCCACATTCATTTCTCTCTATTTTGTTGTAGGAGTCACAGATTTCCAACCAGGAATATCCAGGTGATCATAAGTTTGGACCTAATCACTGGAGCCTCTTGGGCTTACTGTTTTGCATACAACTGAAGACAATGACTATTCTTCCACAATAACCCATCAGTACCCAGCAGCTCGGCAGGCAGGCTTTTAGGTCCTCATGAATCCCTTCCCGGATCTAAGACTGGCTCTTGACCAGCCTAAGACTGAGCATTTTGTAGAAAGAAGAAGCTTGATAATATTTGTATTAAATAATAAACACACACACAGAGGGAGGGAAAGAGGAAGGGAGGAAGGGAGGGAAGGCGAGAGAGAGAGAGAGAGAGAGAGAGAGAGAGAGAGAGATCCTTGTAAATGCCCTTTAAACTTTAAGCCTTTCACCTGAATGATGTTTTTCAGTCACAGTTTGATACAGTTGACATTCTCATCCTCAGTTACAGAGGGAATAAGAGGCTTGTCGAACAACTTGGCCTGTATCCCAGAGCTGGAGTGGATGCCTGGGAGTCTCATTCACTTTCAGTGTCCCAGAAAGCCTTGGCTGGGCTGATTAGGAGTACCGAGACAGACCAACACAACTCCTGCCTTCGGAAACTGGATGGAGGTTTCAGAAGGTGGTGTTGAAATACCATGCTAGTGTGTCAGTTATGGTGAATAAGGATGGAACTTTGCTTACTGTTGACAAGTCAAAACAGTTTACCCTGGGTGACTAAACTCAACACCCACCTTTAGGTTGCCCCCTGAGGGAGGAAGGAAGGTGGAAATAGAGCAATAGGAAAAAAGTGAAAAGCTCCTTTGACAGGCAGCCAGATTTTCCTGTCGGGACATTTCTGACTCGCCCCTTGCAGGAGTTATTACTCATAGGGAGAGGATGAGTCCTTCAAGAAAAAAAAGACTCCTGGAATATTCCTAAATAAAGAGCCAAGTGAGAAGTATAATGCATCAGCAATGGGTGGAGCTAGAGTTGGCTTGTGAAGCTACTTCTTAAAAGTCTTGATGACTAAATGCATTTATTGAATGTACTGTGATCATGGACATCTTCGTTATCTTCTCTTAACCCTCTACCATCCAGGTGGACTCCTTTCTTCCTATCCAGTCCCTCATCTTTTCCATGTCACCTGGGGTTTTTGTTGTTCGCTATATGCTCTGTGTGTTTGTGGTTGCAACAGTCGTAACATCATACACAGAGGATGGTTATTCTTAGAGCTCGCTCAATCCTTCATGTCTTATTCCCTTTCTATGATGTCCCCTGGGGCTTGTAGGGGGTGATATGAATGCTTAATTTAAGGATAAGCACTAAAGAGTCACCTACTCTCTGTACTGTCTCTGTTATCAGTTGTGAATTCTCACAGCTATCCTGGCAGGGTGCCTAGCAATTACTGAAGGACTAGGAGTAAGCTACATTAACTTATTTTGCTAGAGCTTGAACCCTTGGGTTCTCAGCTATCAGTTGGAGCTCTGGACATGTCAGGATTCTATAGACATGGCTGATTACCAAACCAGAGATCTGTTATGGGGGAGATAACCTGTAGTGAAAGGGGAGCGGGCCTGCTTTTCATCCGGCCCAGCTCCCACACGGCTAGCTTATACCCCGAAATAACA
>LOEQ01014158.1:0-12126 GCA_001685075.1 Bramus lutescens | reverse complement strand
TCTTCTGGCCTGCAGGCACACATGGAAGGAATGTTGTATACATATTAAATAAATAAATCTTTTCTTAAAAAAAGAAAAAAGCAAGGAAATAAACAAATGTAATATAGGACAAACTTGTATCTGTTAGCTTGTCTTCATCATTTATGAAAGTTCATTTTATGACTTCTCCTTGGGTAGTAACAAGGAATGGGAAATTTCAGAACTTACAAGGGAGTTTTTCATTTGCACAAAAGTGTTAAGTATGGTAAGCAATAGTTGGAAGCTTTTATTGTCTAGAACAGAAAAAAACAGAGATTACTCAGTTTGAAATGGATAGAATAGTTTATCAAAGTTCAGAATTAGTCATTTTACTAATTATGCTTTTTTATAATTATTTATAAATCCTAGATTAATGATGGCTGAGTAGAGCAAACAAAGCATTGGATGATAGCATTATATTATTATCTTTTAGTATGATTATTATATAGCTATATCTTGAACAGAAATCACCTCTTCTTTTCTGCCTTGGCTAAGTATCACATTAAATAGGTACAGCATTAACTACAATATACAGTGGTGTTGGTATGGATTCATTGATAATTTTCTAAAAGGTAAATTACATCACTGATAACTAAAAATGCGTTTCAGGAAAATATACTAACAAAATGATTCTTTTATCTATCTATCTATCTATCTATCTATCTATCTATCTATCAATCTAGTATTAAATATATAAATATATAGTGCACATATATAGTATTCGATATATTTTATAATATTAAACTATATACTATATTATAATGTCTAAGAATTAGAAATATATGTGTACTACATATTTAATATAAAAAATTCAAAATGCATTTGTCTTCACAGTATTACACTGCTATATATGTTATATGATCCTGTATGCTATATGTCAGTGATTACTGCTCAACTTTGAACAGACATTATATTATTTAAAATTTATTATGCATACTATACATATATATGAAGCATAGAAATATAAGAAACCACTTAGAAAATAAAGAATAGCAAAAATAAGTTACTATAATAGTATTTTAAAAATCATACTAAATAGCTATATATAAATAACAAATTATATGCTTTTTGTATTAGAATTAGCGTGCGTTTAACAACCTGTTATTTTATCTTTCTTTAAAAACCTAATTTAAGTAAATGAAGATATATATTTTGTAGGAAATGTTTCTAGGCATATTAAAATATAGTATTATGACAATATTCTAGACTCTTTTCCCTTTTGTGCACTGAGTTAATTATTAGAAAATATTGAATATTATTTTAAGTAATTTTCTTTTCTGCCATTTTTCCTACTCAGCAAATCTCCTTTGAATGCAATAGTAGGGTCAAGAGCAACAAAGATATATGGACATATAGTAAAAATTTTAAAAATTGCTGCATTTGCCTTCAGTAGATTAACTACTATATTGTGATATGAAAAAGCATTTTTAGATAGTGTGTTGTTAAAAAAATACCGATGTTTATTTGAATGTCTTTGATGTGTACATTAGAGTAATCAGAGATTTCATTGTCTCTGTCCTCTGTGTGTTGTGTGTCTGATTATTAACTGTTCCACCTATGTGTACTAAGCATTCACTATATATCTTGTATTGTACCAGAGAGAGGAGATAAAAACACTTAAGTCTTATCTATTTTTCTTAGGGACTCATCAGTAGGATGATTGCTAATAATTGTGTGATTCTACATAGGAGAAACTTGTCCTGTTTCTACTCTTTTGAGGAATAAATAAATAACTGTAAATCCCATTTAAAATTCAGATTCACCAATCTTCATATCTTTGGGTAACTCATCCTAATTTTATTCACTGTAGTGAAGGTAATATAGTCACAACCCCCAGATAAAATATGAGACGCAAAAAATAAAGATATGTTTATTTTTGTTGTGAGATAATAACAAAATATTGAAGTATAGTATGAAATTACATCCACATGGACATAGGATCATGCAATTAACAAATGTGTATGTGTGTGTGTGTGTTTGCTTTGTGTTGAGATAGAGCAAAAGCAATCTGAGTATCTTATAAAATATATTTAGCATTTGGAATTGTGAGAATGTTCTCAAATAATTGAATCTCTTATAGTAAGTGACATCAATAAAAAAGTATATCCAGACAGGTTTAAGTGACAGTTCAGTTGCTAAACTTTGTCCTACTAGCTAGGTTTATATTCATTTACTCATTCATTTATTCACGCATTATTTTCTAAAAGAAAAAGAACAAAATAAAATATGAGACAATATAAAATAAATTATGTAATATAAGTATACAATGTATAGCAAGACATATAAAAGAGAAATCTTTGTAAGCAGAGGCTGCTTGTTCATTCATGGCATCCCGACACAAAATAATCACACAGAAACTGTATTAATTGTAATACTGTTTGACCAATAGCTTAAGTGTATTGCTTGCTAGCTCTTACATCTTAAATTAACCTATTTCTATTATTTTATATTTTACTATGAAGCTCAGGGTTTACCAGTAATGTTCCCAGGTGTCTGTGTCCTTCAGCAGCTACATGGTATACCTCTGACTTTGCGTTTTCTTCCTTTATCTGTTTGGGATTCCCATTTTACTCTATTCTTCCCTACTGTAAGTCAAAGCAGCTTTATCCATTCACCAAGAAAAGAAACACATATAGAGAAGGACTTCCCACACCATGTCCCCATTTCTGTCAAAATAAAAAGGAAGGCTTTAACTGTAACATAGTAAAATGACATATAATGAAAAAGGTATCAAGCAAGAATTATAGTTACAATATTTAGTCCATTTACATTAGGAAATTAAGACAAATATTTTATCTTCTAACCTATCTTTGTTAGTGTAAAATTTTATATCTCATCTATCTTTTATAATTATAACTATTTTTCTTCAACTCCATCAAAGACTCCAGAAGGATAAAATATTACCTAAGTAAATAGGAAGTGCATTGTAAGAAACTTCCAAAACTCTAGAATGGACAGAGACATCTTGCTGCCTGGACAGTCACCCAAAACTCTTCTGTAACATTGGGGCATATGTATTCAGCCTACAGGCCCATTGTATCCAGCAGACTCTTCCATCAAGCAGGAATTTGAAGATCTCTTTTGTCTTGTACTGGCAAAGTTCATCAGTTGCTTTCTTCTGTGTTCTACACTGCATTTCACAAAGAAGCTAAGGATAATAAAAAAAAGCACATGAAATATTTGTAATAAGAGTGGGATTATGAGAAACAGCCAATATCCAGATAGAAAACAAATGTTCTCTAAGTTTTTTAAATTACAATTATGGGTCTGAAATATTCAATTTCATGAAACCTATTCCTGGCCATCATAGCCAAACAATATTGAATAAAGCAAAGAAAAGCCTTAAATAGAGGCTTTCTAGGATGTGGTTTGTTGGAAACATGACTATATTTTAAAGAATAAAACAATAAAATATGTGAAGAGACTTATTTAATATCAACATAAATCTGCTCATTTTTCTTGAACATGTAATTGGTTCCTTGACATCTTCAAAGGAGGTTAAGAAGTATATCAGGAGGATATACCAAAGAAAAGATAGAGTCATTTTACCTTAGACTCTAGAAGTATAATATTTCATTTGCTTTTTTCTTTCATTATATATATATATATATATACGCACACACACACATACACATACAAATATACAAAGATGAACATGCTGTGTCTAATTTGTTGTTTGTTTATACCTTGTTTCAGTGGTTTTAGGGATGACTATTACAAATTGTACTACCAGCAGGGTGAGAACTCATCTCTAAAAGAAGCTTTTTCTTCTTCCCGCATGTAATTTTATGTGGGACCCCATGAAATATTGCCTCTTAAGTTAATGAGTTTGTTAATGTTTCTAACTTTCCTATCTTATATCTAGGAAAAACAGTTTCACTGCAGAACTGTTATTCTGGCTCTTCGGACCTTTCAGAACTCTTTGGCAATGTTCCCTGTGCCATGTTGCAGAGGAAATTAAAAAAAAAATAATCCAGAGCGATGAGTTTAAAATCTTAGAATATAAACCTGTAATTATTCAGCATATACATATAAATATAAATGACTAGGCTTATAATCTTTAATGTCACCTTTGTTATGATAAAGGATAGCTTAATCCTTGCATCTTAAATTTTGTTCCCTCCAATGAAATGAAGAGATCATATCTATTGGTTTTATTTGCAAGTGCAAGTGTCTTTCAAGTAATAAATAATTTTAACTAATTTCTATAGGAAATAATATATGGTGAACATTCAATAACAAAGCCTTTTCTAAGTTGTTATATAAATTTAAAGGTGAGTTGAATGTCAGGAAATATTGATTGATGTTACAAAATTAGTATACTTTTAAATATGTAATGTAACAAAACACCAATTTTTTATACATTAAGGTAAAAGAGGGAAGAAATAATAAAGGACCTCTAAATAGAAAATGTGATATATTCATGAAAATATTACACTATAAAATGGCTGTTACAGTGATTCTTTATCACATAAACTTATTAATCTATCTTTAAAATGTATATTGAATTACAAGATTTAGCTATAAAGTATTAGGTGAGGGGTTACATTTAAAAATAATAATTGTGAAGAGTAATTTTATATACAATGATATTTTTAAAATGAGGAAAATATCATGACTTAATTAAAACATCTACTTTCTGCTGTACTTGAAGTTTAGAAATTATTGCATCAAAATATTTTCTATCTTTTATGATAATAGAACATGTCACCAATTTGTTTAAACATTAAGATTGCAATAAATGTAATGCAAACCTACTCAGTAGGCCTAAGAGAGGATTCTACTTATAAAGGTAACAAAAGCATTGCTTTCTGATTACTCATAAGTCTGCATGTTTCTTTGTGAAGGTCAATCAACTAAAGCATGAACTTTTTCTTTTCCAATACTGGGAAAAAAAAGCAATAAATTCCTTGCACTATACATGGTAGAAGTGTATACTCAGGGATAAGTTTTAATCCAAAATCACACCAAGTGACCTTCTTTATAATATCACCATTGTTTGTCTGGTTTCCAAGGTAGACTCTGTGACAGTATCCTCAAGGTTTCACAATTCTGAAAATTTTTTTCTTTTGTCAAATTTTCAGGCACATGGTGGCTTTACATTAAGTGAGTTTTTCAGCAATGTTGATTTAAAAGCTCAAATATAATCAAAAGTAGCAGAGTGTTCCATAAAAATCTAAGTCATGTCATATAGACTTTTGTTTTTCTTTAATTCATATGAGTAAACAGTTGAGAAACTGAAGGAAGCAAGAAGATGCCAAACACATTTAAAATCTATCAATTACAGTTGATGATATTCTTTCAAATGCTCAGCATTTTCTTATTCCTTGACACTTTCCCATATCCTTTCCAATTACAAGAAAAGAGTGTAATTTGTAATATTGATATTATCCATTTAGCACTATCTAGTAACAAGTGCACAGAAAGTTATACATGACCTAGGTCAGGCTTGTTAATGAATTTTAAAATGTACTGAAGTTTATTTATTGGCAGATGCATTGTCCCTAAAAGAAACGAATGTTAACTGAAACCCCAACTAATGCAGTGCGATATAATTTTTCCAAAATTTGAATTGCTTTGGAGAGATTAACCTCAGATCATTTAAAAGTGAACCATGGTGATTGTTTTATGTATACTGTGTGTTAAAACACCTTATGGAATTTTGTTCATAAAATGTACTCTTGAGTCTCAATGCTGAATTAATTAATCTAAATCATCGAATTGGTTAGAAACACAAACTTTAGTAGAAAAATACCCTTGTGGATTCTCATGTGAGAAGCATAAAGAAGTTGTAAACAAAAGGTATTGATACTGGCAGTAATACATTTATGACATTATACATATTTATTAATATATGGTATTGTGTAATATATACTGTGTGATGTTGTATATATAATATATTATATGATGTCATGAATGTATGTGATTTAAATATATGACTTAATATATGATACAAATATAGTATATATCACATAATATATTTGGTAGAAACAATTGAAATAAATAATATAGTCATTATATATGTATGAAGTAATAAATATGATATCATATAATGTAATTAATGATATAAATATATATCACATAATATAAAATATATATTTACGGTGAAAAAAATGAAGAAAGCCTTTTTCTTGATCTGATTTCATAATTACCCTTTTCAACTCATCAGAAAACTAGCATTATGGTCTCAAACAAATCAATGTAATATTTTTTATGCAAGAACTACAGATAAACAGAAGTAGCATTGGTTCTTAAGGTAGAGGTATTTGAATCATGATTATATTTTGAGTTACTGAAGCTCATTTTATTCTGGATAATAATTATGTTGACATAGTGACTATATATATGCATATTATTTAAATCAATAGCTGCAACTCTCAGATAAACTACTACTCAAGAAATTTTACATTAGAAGTTTTCTGTCCTTGTAAGTAAAATTGATCAAAAATACCAAACTTAACATCAAAAGCTCAATCATGATTGCTATTTATTTCCCTTTATGATAATTCATTTTGTTTGGTTCTTCACTTTAAAAAGAAGTTTTGTTTAAAATTTTTCTTGTATTCAGAATTTCCTTAGTCACCACTCCTAGCATGGGAGCCCATTAATAGCTTCTCCCTTTCTCTATAGATTACCTTTAATCATAATTTAACATTAACTAACATCAATATAAGAAGTCATTTATTTACATATATGATATGTATGTATATGAAAAATTTTTAGGGTAACAATGGGGACTTACCCACAAGGGACAGAAAAGCTGAGAGAAGGGGACAGATAAAATAACTCTACATAAAACATATGGTTTTATTTTGATGTCCTTATGGAGCACAGAGCCATGCACAATGAATATGTATGAGGGAAATGTCAAAGTAAATTGTATGCTTAATTTTCCATTCTATGCTATAAAGCTATTTCTCTCAATATAAGCCCAAAAATATGAGTGTATCTGTATCCTTCAGTACAGAATTTCAGGACCCATAACAATGCTTGGACATGAAAATTATTTGAAGATATCTGTTAAAAAATGCTCATTAAGTATTACAAAGCATCAGAAATTGACAGAAGAGAAACTAAAGTACTGTAGTTTCTATTGACACAGGAAGAACATCCAAAAAACAAATACCTTTTCAGTATGCATGCAGACATCTTTCTGAATAAGAAGGCTCTTATTGAATAACTTCTGGATACCTCCTGAACTACTGTATTCTATTCAAATAACATTTATTCAGTTGTGTGGATTCCTTCACATCGCTTTTAGTACTATTATAGATTTATCTAAGGGAATGCTAATGATTTGAGATTTATGAGTTGAAACTGAAGGTTAAAGAAAACTATTGACTTAAAACACCCACATACACATACACACATACACACTCACACATGCACATTCACGAGTAAACACACACACACACACACAAATGCATTCTGCTGAGAATTCTCATATATAATCTGTGAATCAGAAGAGGATGATGGCAGCTTTTGATAAGAAGCACTCTTAATGGTGGATATTATGTTTAATAATTAGGTACCTGGAATTTAGGCAAATTTCTACCAGGAATATCTTATAACATGCTGTTCATTTTATTCATTCCTATGTTACATGGAGAAGGCTTGCCATAAGGAAAAGCTGGGGAACTCTTCTAGGTTCTGAGCCCAAGAACAAAAATGAGAATGTAATAATCAAAGTTTAGTAGTCTTTATTTTGATAAATATGACTCTGTCCTAGTAAAATAGAAGAAAAATCTGTCCTCCTAACAAAAGAGCTAAAGTAGGAAATTTGAAGGATAGTTGTTATCAAATATTTTAACAGTTACCTCTCCTTATTGAAAGACTATTACCTGTAAGTTAATTGGAGGGTCAAATGCTTAAATTACAGAACATAATACTTCAACTTTTTTTTAAATTAAGAAAACAGAACATTATTCTTTTTCAAAGTTTTGATGTTGTGTTAGCAGAACTCTTTGGAAGAGATTTCAATAATATGGTAATTGAGTAAACAGATATTTGATTCATTTTTGAAAATAAATAATGTTCATATAATATATCTGATTAAAATTTTCTTTCTCCCAATTCCTCCCAGTTCACACCCCATTCAAATTCTTTCCAGATACATACCCCTTCTATATTTACTTAGAAAACAGATATCTAAAGAATAAAAATAAAATAAGCTAAAAGAAAACAAACAAGTCAAAATAAAACAAAACAAAATAAATAGAAGGAGAGAAAATAAATAAGTACAGGAAATAGAGAGACACACCGTGATTCCATAGAAACAAAATTTAGAAGTCATAGTATATACACAAAGAACCTTAAGATAAAAAGTAGCAATGAAAATAATTAAACAAGCCACGGCACATTATACGAGAAAGAACTTTCAAAGATGGTATTGAGTTTGTGCCAGCCATCTACTGTTGGGTGTGGGTTCTTCATTAAGAGTGGTTTGTAGCTACACAGAGAAACCCTGTCTCAAAATACACACACACACACACACACACACACACAAAGTGGCTTGTGTGCCCAGCGAGAAGTTGGAGAAAACGACTTTTTTATTTGCATGTGGTAATCAATTGGACACAGCCTCTGGACTTAAGGGTGGGGCATGTATCTACTTCTCCCTCCAGGTCCTGGACCCCATTTGCTGGAGATGCATGCAGGCCCTGTGCAATCTACCTCAGGCTTTATGAGCTCTATGTGCAGAGTTCCTGATGTGTTTAGAAGGTGTTTCCTTGGTCTGCACCATCCCTTCTTGCTCTAATCCTCTTTCTATGTCTATGTCAGCAGAGTTCCATGATTCATGAAAAGAAGTTTGATGGAGACATCCCTTTTAGGACTGAGTGTCCCAAGGTCTCTCAATCTGTGCAAATATTCTTCTTGTATTTGTTCCCATCTGCTTCAGGAGGTTGATTCTGTAAATATGAATAAGGAAGGCATTGATCTATGAGTACAGCAGAGTGTCATTAAGAGTCATTTTATTGCTATGTTCCTTTAGCAGAACAGTAGAACTTAGTTTTCCCATAAATTCCTTGCCTGTCTCATTTCAAGTTCTTGATCAACTAAGCAATGTCAGAGAATGGTTCTATATCAGGAAATGAGACTTAAGTCAAATAATAGTTGGTTATTTTCACAGTATTTTTGGCCACTATTACACCAGTGTCACTTTATAGAAGGGTTTGTGCCTAGGCTGTTTGCCTTTCTCTGTTGGTAGTGTACTGTAAGGACACGGAAAATTTTAAGAAACCTTGCTTGATCATGAGCTGGGTAAGGCATGGATTCAAGTAACTTTGCAAAATCGAGAGCTACTTTAAACAGGAACCTCTGCAAAAGTATAAAGCACGAAATGTTCCTAGCAACTATCACCTGTTGATACCCAGCTTTGTGGTCTAGACGGTCTAGACAGAAGCAGGAGTAACTGCTCAGGGGAGAACGGGGGCATGCACAGAAGCAGAAGTAGACGCTTAAAGAATGAAGTGGGTATGCAGAAGGAGTCTATACCCTGTACTCAGCAAAACCAACCGCCTAGACCCTTAGTAAACCTGGCTTACCGTTTTTGCCTATGTTTGTCAACCCCAAATGAAAAACTGGAGTTCTCCCCACTACACTGCTTCGTGGGTGGAGGCTTTAGCTCCCAGCTAGCTGGTTTGAATTTTGCACGCAGAAATAAACCTTGCTTTTGCATTCTGGACTCAACTGGATTCTGGTGGTGGTCTCTCTGGGAGTCTCAACTTGGCCACAACAGTACAGAGAATTTTTCAGAATTATGAGCACTAGTCCATAGAGGTTGAAAGTAGGGTCTAGAGCTACTGCTGCACATGTTATGAGTTGATCAAGTGTTTTCTTCAGAATAGAGCCTTGACATCAGTGTATACAGAGCAACTGATAGCCTCGACAATAGCCTGGGTTGTTTGGTGGTACTCATGGAATGTATTTCACCGGAATCTTAATTAGATGTAACCCATTCCTGGTTCAAAAAGCTTTATTTGGTGACAGCATAGTTCCAGTTGGGGCTTTATATACCACCGTATTTAGCTGTTATTTAGATCATTTTATATGTGTATATATTTTATATAGATCCTATTACATTAAGTATCCATATGATCCCCTGAATGATTTTATTTCCCTTTCCCTCTGCATATGCCCTCCTTGTCCCTCACTTCTCTCCTCAAACCACTTTGATCCTCCCATTCTAATCATTCCCCTTTGTCCATTGCTAACTATCTATTTTATTTTAACTACGTTTGGAGAGCCATTTTACCCCCTAGAGTTCTACTCTATTCATAATCTTTGGGTTATATGGATGTAGCTTCTTATCGTTGACTTAACATATAAGTGAATACATACCGTATTTGTATTTCTGTATCTGGGTTAGCACCCTCATGACTTTTTTATGCTAGCTTTGTTCTTTTAGCTGAAATTTTCAAGATTTCATTTTTTATTAATTGAGTTATGTTTCACTGTGTAAATATACCACATTTTCATTATCCGTTCTTCCCTTGACAGATATCTAGGTTGTTTCTGGCTATTATAAAAAAAAAAGAAACAGCAATGAACATAGATGATCAAGGGTCTCTGCAGTAGGATAAAGCAGTCTTTGGGTATAAGCCAAAGAGTGGCATAAGTTTTTCTTCTGGTATATCAATTTTCAGTTTCATGATGAACTCCCACACTGATTTCCATGGTAGATATGCAGGTTTGCTCTTGCACCAGTGATGGATGAGTTTTCCTCTTCCTCCACATCTTCCGCAGCATGCGCTGTCATTTGTTTTATTGATCTTGGCCATCCTAATGGGCGTAAAATGAAATCCCAAAGTAGTTTTGATTTGCATTTTCCTGACAACTAAGGATATGAAATATTTATTTAAGTGCATCTCAGCCATTTGAGTTTCTGTCATGGTTCTCCGGAAGACTTTACAGGAGGCAGGAAGAACAATGAGAGGGAGATAAGAAAACTCGACTCAGCCCATCTTAACCAGGACTTCTAGAGTATGGCTCAGAGAAGTTTATTTTATCTATTCATAAGCATGGTACAAAATCAGAAAAAAAAGTATTGAGATAATAATTAACAAAGTCCCAATTGCATGACAATTTATGCCATGTTTAAATTGAGATTCCTCACAATGTACATAGGACTTCAATCTTTTTTTTTTGATTTTTATTAAGCTCCACATTTTTCTCTGCTCCCATCCGTGCCTCTCCCCTCCCCTCCTCTTCCATCCTCTCCCAAGTTCCCCATGTCCCAATTAACTCAGGAGATCATGACATTATCTACTACCCATGTATATTAGATCTATACATGTCTCCCTTAGGGTCCTCATTGTTGTTTAGGTTTTCTGAGATTGTACTTTGTAGGTTGATTTTCTTTGCTTTATGTTTAAAAACCAGTACATGTAATAATTGTCTTTCTGGGTCTGGGTTACCTCACTCAAAATAATGTTTTCTACCTCCATCCATTTGCCTGCAAAATTCAAGATGTCATTACATTTTTCTGCTGTGTAGTAGTCCATTGTGTAAATGTACCATATTTTCCTTATCCATTCTTTGTTCAAGGAACATTTAGGTTGTTTCAAGTTTCTGGCTATGACAAACAATGTTACTATGAACATAGTTGAGCACGTGTTCTTGTGGCATAATGGAGTATCTTTTGGATATATAACTCAAAGTGGCATTACCTGGTCTTGAGGAAGGTTGTTTTCTAATTTTCTTAGAAATTGCCACATTGATATCTAAAGGGGCTGTACCAGCTCGCATTCCCATTATCAATGCAGGAGTGTTCCCTTTACCCAAAAACTTCTCAAGCATAAGTTGTCATTAGAGTTTTTGATCTTGCCATTCTTACATGTGTAAGATGGTATCTCAGATGTATTTTGATTTGTATTTCTCTGATAAATAATGATGTTGAAAATGTCTTCAAGTGTCTTCCAACCATATTAGAGTCCTCTTTTGAGAGTTTTCTGTTTAGGTCTGTACCCCATTTTTTTATCGGATTATTTGTTCTATTGATGACCAATTTCTTGAGATCTTAGCATATTTTGGAGATCAGACCTCTGTCTGATGTGGGGTTAATGAAGATCTGTTCCCATTCTCTAGGCTGTCATTTTGTTTTGTTGA
>LOEQ01014157.1:5274-18907 GCA_001685075.1 Bramus lutescens | reverse complement strand
TCACTGCTTGGCCCATTAGCTCTAGCTTCTTATTTGCTAACTCTTACATCTTAATTTAACCCATTTCTATTAATCTGTGCATTACCAAGAGGTCATGGCCTACCAGCAAAGTTTTAGCATGTCTATATCCAGCAGCTCCATGGCTTCTCTCTGACTCCGCCTTTCTTCCTCCCAGCATTCAGCTTATTTTTCCCTGCCTACCTAAGTTCTGCCCTGCTATAAGTCCAAAGCAGTTTCTTTATTCATTAATGGTATTCACAGCACACAGAGGGGACTCCCACATCAGAAGAGTGCTGCCCTTACTCATCCTCTCCAACATAAGCTATCATTGGGGTTTTTGATTTTAGCCATTTTGATTGGTGTAATATGATATCTTGGAGTTGATTTGATTTGCATTTCCCTCATGGCTAAGGATGTTGAGCATTTCCATAAGTGTCTTTCAGCCATTTGAGTTCAAGGCCAGCCTGGTCTACCAGGGCTATATATTCCTATTATTATTTTCCTTTCTTTTACCAGATTTAAGTGTATATAATGAGAACTAATGAACATTAAAAGGCATCGAGATCAAATGAAAACAATGCCCCGTGGAGACAGTAAGGCATAGAGGAATGTGCACAAGCAGATACCATATTTTCAGTATCTTTACTAATTAGAAGAGAAAATTCCTCTGGAAGAAAATCTGAGCAGCAATTCCTGGCAGAATATAATCAGTAATCTTAAATCTCTCAGAAGTAGCCAGATGTTAATCAAATCTATGATGGCTTTTTAAATTTTAAATATAGCATCATTAACATTTACTGAAATTTAATTATAGGATGATGTTCTATTGAAAGTGAATTTTTCTGGTCATCTATCTTCACTCACTGCCATGTTGATTTCTATATATGAAAAAACCATAAGCTAATATCCATGTGTAAGAGAGAATGTGATGTTTGTGTTACTGAGTCTTAGTTGCCTCAATTAATATGGCATTTTCCAGTTTCATTTACTTTCCTGAAAGTTACGTAATTCCATTTTTCTTTATGACTGAATAAAATTCTGTTGTGTATATGTACCTTACTTGCTTTATCCATTCATCTATTGACTGACATCTAGGCTGATTCTATTTCCTTGCTTCTCTGACTAGAGCTCAATAAACATCATCTTTTGTCATTTGTTCTTTTTCTTCCTTCTCTCCTTATTAATTTCCATATACTGTCGGAGCCTGCATAGGCTGTATACTATAGTGTAATGCTTGAAAAAGCCTGCCCAGGGCCAGACTGCCTGAATCATGTACTAGTTCTGCCACTGAGCATCTCAATTCATTTAGGTAAGTGACTTAATTCCCTATATGGCTTACACGTGTTTTTGTCTCCTATGATGTTTGATTACTGACACATCTAATTAACCAATGTACCCCATGAAAACGTAGACTCTGGTTATTTTAGACCCTGATTTATAAGACAATTTTCCCTTTTATTTTTAGCTAATAAATAAAAACATAAATTTACATATGAAGGTACTGTATAATTTTTGATATGTTTATTATTCATAATGCTCAAATCAGAGGATATATGTCTACCCTAACATTTATTATTTATGGTACATGACTTCAAAAATTCTGTTTTGAGATGTGCAGTGCATTATGATATGCAGTCACCTTATAGATTATTATGTAAAGTCACCCTACTGTGCCACAGCATGCTAGAGTCTCTTGTTCCTAAGTTAACTCCCATTGATCACCAATTTCCCATGCCCGCTCACCTGTCCACTGTTTTTATCAGCTTCAATGAGGTCAGCATTTTCAGTTTCCACACAGGAAGGAACTCATGTAGTGCATGGCTTTCTGGGTATAACTTAGAATAATGGTTTCTAACTGTTGCTGAAAGGACAGAACCCCATTCTTTATATGGCTGAGTGAATGCTTACCGTAGTTGCTTCATCTATTTATCAGTAAATTGCTTTCATTTGGGGCTGTTTCATCATCCATTAACGATGATATAGTCATTTTCCCATGAGTTCTACCATTGTGAATTCAGTCTTATAGAGACAAAAAAAGCAGAAAAAGGCTGCTAAAATAGTTTTCTAGAATGAATATATAAAAATGGTTTTTCTTATCTTAATCTATAAGTAATATACTAGACAATTATTTCTGTAACATTTACGTTGTATGACATAAGTAATCAGAAGGTACTTTAAGGTACATATGAGGCTGTGAATATATTATATGCGAACAATGTAATATTTTATGTAGGGGAACTTGGTGTTCTCAAATTGCATATTCTGAGGATAGAGGGTGTATGTCCAGGATCAAAGTCCTCTAGACGCCACAAGACAGAAAGGGGCAATTTTACTAGGAATGGGAGCATGCTTGGTTACCATCACATACAGCAAAGGGCCATATTAGCACAAGAATCGTTTTCATTATTATTTAAATGTTATCCCTTCCCCCAGCTCCTCCCAGAACTTCCCACACCCCTATTCACCCAACTCTATGCTTCTGTGTCCTCACTCTCACTCTCGTGGGTGCTTGCTTTCACGTGCTGTCTCAAACACACAGAAAAACAAACAAACAAACAAACAAACAAAAACATACAGTTTGGTTTTGTCTTGGCCAACTATTCCTGGAGCCTGTCATGAAGTGTGACAGATAAACCCAGGGACGCTCCACTGGAGAAAACAGGTTTTCCTCCAGCCAGCTGTATCAATTGCAAGCAGCTTCTTGGTAGGGCATAGAATCTCACGTCCACTTCCCCATCTGCCCTGAACCTATGCAGGTCTTGTGGATACTGCCAGTCTCTGTGCATTTCTGTATAGCACAATGAGTCTTGTATTGCATGGTGAGCAGGCAAACTCCCAAACACATATGGAAAATGAAAAAAAATCCATCATGACTTTAAATCAAATAGAAAGGCTTTGTTTTACTGTGAAACGGACATAAAGACACACAGTAGCATAAAAAGAGCTGTCGGGAATTTGAGGATAATTCTAAGTGGAGTAGAAAATCCCCTTGCTTTTTGAATGGGAAAATCAATGCGATGATTGGACCTAATATAATTACTAGTTACTAGTTCAATTACCCAATCTAAGTACACCACTGAGGTGACTGAATGCTCCCCCACCCAGACAGAAGAACTACATTTACTAATAGCTGCCTTTCCTACCGAATTGCTTAGTGATCCGTTTGCTTTGTAGAAATAACTTCGTAGAAGTAGTGATTGTCTTTGTAGCTGAGAGAATACAACAGTGAGTTTAAAAGAAAAGCTCCTGAACTCGTTGGCCCCTTTTCCTCTTACCACACCTTCTCTCGGAACTAAGTTAACGACTAGTAGCTGACTTGAACCGGAAGGATGGTTGGTGCCAAACTGTAAAGATTTTGACTGAATGCTTGCCCCACTGCATCTTTCATGTTGCTATATTATTCAGTTGATGCCAATGAGGATTCTGTGTGTTTTCCCTTGCCTTTTTCATCGAGATGTTTTTAAATCCAGATTAATGAGAACATCAGTAAGCTACGCATTTTAGTAAATCCATGCGTGGTAAGATATTTTGTCAGATATAATGTACTATATATCTAACTCCCACTGCATGTACTGCTTCCTTTTTTCCAATTTAGTACAATCCCCCAAAAGGATACCATTAGGGAAGTACTTATTCATGTTTTCATTTATTATTTAACTCATTTCCAATTTAGATACACTGCTAGCTCTGCCATGATATATGGCTGGAACTTGTTGGTATGTATAGATTTATTTGTCTATATAAAAATACTATGATGAACATAAACTTATATATTCAAAAATTAAAATCCTATGTTCTTTAAAAGGATTTAAAATACTAATGAAAAATTTTATACCACTGTGTCTTGAGACAGAGACACATGTCTCAAGGCTGTTCTACATGAGAAAACACAAGGTCTATGCACAGAACTTGTGAAACTACAAAGCCAAGAGTTCTGTATTGATTCAATGCCCCTTCCACCTTCAAAAAAAAAAAAACACTCTACCCATATGACTGTTGGCACATGCATGTCATGACACACATTGTGGAGGTCGGAAGACCTTGCTTGTCAGTTCTCACTTTCCACCTTTCAAGGTCTCTTGTTCCTGCTATACATACCAGGGGCTCTTTCCACTTTCAAATTCAAATAGCTAAAAGAGAAAGATCTGATCCAATAGTCCTAACAAAAGGTTCATTTCCTATGCATGTCCTCAGCATCATTCCTGGGGAGGTGAAGCTGTAATGCTAATGGGTAAAGAAGACATCCAGGTCATAGTGTGGGAAAGCCTGACAAAGAATTAGGAAATGAGCAAACATCTGGGATGAATGGGCTTATTCAGTTACAAAGCTGCTAGGCTTTTGTGGAAAACATTATTTTTGTTAAGCTGTGTTCTACATTCTCTTGTGAGTAGTAGTCACCTTTCTCTCTCAAAAGCTTTAGAAAATCAGTATGGGTCTATGTTGGTAGGCCAATAGGAACAGATATGTGCTTTCATGTTCTTCTGTGCAAGGAGTGTACAAAACCAATCAAGCCCTTAAACATCTTTTCCAGAAGTCAAGTAGTGTTAGTAGAGAGCATTCATTAAGAATTTCTTACTCACTAGTAACACAAGCCCATACCACACCATATATATATACACAAATACAAAATACATTTACCCCATTTATACACACAACACACATATGCAAATACACACCCCAGATAAACCACATACATATATACAAGTCACACGAATACACACGACACAGAAATGCAATGCATGTAACTCACAGAGCACACAAAATCCATGCATACACAGACATACAATACATAAATACATGTAGCAGAGGTTTTCATTGGGACCACTGGCTCCCAAACAAATGACATGGAGACTTATTATTAGTTATAAACGTTCAGCCAATAACTTAGGCTTGCTACTAACTATCTACTATAACTTAAATTAATTTATATTTCTCATCTAAGTTTTACTATGTGGCTTGGTACCTGTTTTCAACAAAGCATATTCATCTTGCTTCTCCCCATGTATCTTGGCAGCTCCACCCTTCTTCATCACACACTCTCTTTTTTTAGGGCTGCAAATCTCACCTAACCTCTTCCTCCCTAAATATTGGCCATTGGCTCTTTATTAAATCAATGAAAATAACACATCTTTACAGTGTACAAAAAGACTTCCATACACATACACAAACATGACACAATACACTCATGCACACCATGTATCTACCATACACACAACATACATGAATGCACACACCACAGAGACACAATATGCATATATAACACATATAACACACACACCACAACCATTAACATTGGTGCCATACCTTGAACACCTGTGATATTTGGAAGTCATTCACTCTGAAACCTGTCACTGTATTTAATTATACATTAAATAGAAAGGGAAAATATCCATGTATCATGTTGGAAATGGAAGTCGAGGTATAACTGAAGAGTTAGACTTTTCATTAAATCATGTCAGTTATGTTTTACCATCAACTCATAGTTTAGGTCAAGCATTTTTGTGAAAACTCGGGGTCAAAAATCCATCCTCTGGAGTGCTGTGGAAAGCAGCCATTCCTGTCCAGCTCCAGCCAGATTCTATTTGGAGATCATTCCCATTGCTTCAATTAGTCGAAGAAATTTTCATGCTGTAAATGCACAGTGTGTCACTCTTAATTTCTGTGCAATCCATCACACTCTGAGCATGTGCATGGCAGCTCTTCTAATAAAGGATTTTGCAGAGTGCCTGCTGTGGCTAAAATGCTTTATCATCTTTGCCAGCTCCAGGAGTTCTAGCATTATGTCATGCTTGACTCCAAAAAAAAATATTATCATAAGCTCTGGAATTATAGATGCAGCCGTGGAACTAGCTGACATCAATTGCCTGTGAAGCTATCATATTTTGAGGAGTGAAATGTAGTAAGTTTTTATTTTAATCAAAACCTATAACGGGACCAGGTCTGCTTGTCTGAAACAAATAATTTTCACATTTCTGGATAGTACCAGAAAATGACTCTCTCATCCATGAAATAATTATAAAGCTAGAAATGCTTTAAGAATATCACATTCTCTCCCCCTGCTTTGCTTTAATGGTTACTTTATGTTTCATCAACTTGGAGCTTAAAGGATGAAGCTGTAGAGTATTCGAGAGTGACATCTCAAAGGATCTCAACCTGTAACACTTGCAAAGATCATCAAGGGATGGCCATGTTCCATCCACAGTCATAGAGTAACCGGCTCATTGAAGAATCCAATACTATTCGACCAGAAATAAAATCTTTTTCCTAAGTAAGAACCCTCAGGAAGCCAATGCAAAACCTCTCCAACTCTTCCCCAATTTGGTAACAGCCCCTTCTACCTCAACAGTTCCATGAGTTTCAAGTATTTATTGTTTATTCCATGTGTCTGCTTTAGACTCTGAGATTCAGATTCTTTGGATATTAAATACTGCTCTTATCTTTTCCCTCTCTTTGTTTCATGAACATTCAGTCCTGAATCTCATTAACTCCCCCGCCCCAGGATGGGAATGAAGGAGTGGTCATATCACCCTTGCATTTTGAAGGGGACATACCTGGAATTCTGTATCTGGGTCCAGGTTATCTCCCACTATGTGTACCTTAGAAGTAGAGGCAATAGTTGTGCTTGTATTTTTCTCATCAGTGTAGTACTGTGGCCCTCTCAGGGTGAAGGGACTATTTCTCTTGCAATGATTCCTTTGGGGAAGTGTACTGGAAGTGCCAACTGTCTTTACTCTGGTTTTAGCAAAGATTATACTGTAGCTTTTGGGACAATGAGGACAGGAGCCTACTTACTGAGGACCATCTGGGCTCTAAGCTCTGAAGTAGGTTCCCTATGCCCATTTGACAGACGGTGTGGATCGTAGATGTAGCATGTCAAGGTGTTTAACTGAATTCAAGCTATGTCCTCTACAAGCCATAATGGCTTAAGAACTCCAGGAGTCCAATGAAAATGAAGTCTACCAGTTACCCTTGACTCACCCTCTCTACTAAGATTTAATCCTGACTTTTGCAGGTGTCTTCCATGTCAAAGGCTCCCCATATAAACTTTGGCATTCCTGGGGATCTTGTCAACTTGCCAGATCTATATTACTTCTTGTGTAGCTCCCCTTTCTTAGTATATCCTCCTTGCCCCCTCTGTATCCAGTCTTTTCTTGTAATTCAATCATGAAATTTTTCAGAAACTATTCAATGACTTCATTGATCAGTCAGGATAAGCTAATGTTATAGATGACCAAAAAAAAAAAAAAAGGTTTCATAGTTTCCTCATTCACAAAAAGTTTCCAGCAGCTCTGTCCAAAAGGCCTAACTGTAATAAAAGGAAAGGTCTACTTTTGATAGCAGAAAACAGTACCTACCCATGGGAGGCAACTAAGTACATAAAATGCTACTGGTGTGGCAATGATACTTAATTTTTATTTAATGCTAATTTAAATCAGTTCAGATTTCCATAACCAAAATTTGGCCCATGATTCTGAACTGGTTAGAGCCATTACTGGCATTTTTCAGGGAGAGAGAGATATGGACACTTACACACCCACTCCTTAAAATCTTCTGCCCAGAAGTAGTAATTGAGATGCTCCACCAAATTTCAAGGACCCAAATGAGCAACATGCTCATATCCTACCAGGAGACACTGAGAGCAATCCATGACATCCTAGTAGGAAACAAAAATTATCAGTCACCGGCATGAAGGAGCTCCACACCATCTCCACTAAGGATTCTGCATATTTAGCAGGAAGTGCAATGCACACACTCTTTAACCTGGTAGAGCTGAGATTCTAATGGAGGAAGGGAAGTTGGAGGGAATCATTGGAAATACATGCAAACACATGACCACAAATCTCTGAGACACAAGAGCAAATCTATAAATCAAAGATTCCAACTGAGAAGGGGAATTAAGGATGACCTCTCAGTTGGAAAATGCAGCCTGAATGGCAAGTCTAATATCATCCAGCCTAGGGAACATGCAGACTCAGGAGGAGCACTGTGAAGGTTCTGTGTTGGTAATGTGCTTGGCGGTGTCATCTGGAAAGCAAAGGGAAACCCAGGCTTAGAGTGGGAGAATGTGGGAGGAAGGGCAGGCAAATCAGAAGCCATGTTCTCTCCAGTGTTGGAAGTCTGCTGGGAGGCAATGTTAGCCAAGGGGAAGCCACAGGGCACCTTCTGCAGGAGGGCCACTTTCTTGGGTGTGGTAATGAAAGGGAACTCTGAATGCTGCTTGGACGATGGGTTTGGAAAAGCACAAAAGCCTAGTAGATCCTCTCTCTAGGTGTCCTTCTGTGTTAGCTGGACACAATTCACCATAACCTTAATGGTGTAAAACAACACTCACCACCAGCCTCAAAGTTCCCAAGGGTCAGAAATGCAAATGTAACATAAAGCTCTTGTCCTCTCAGCATCTTGCCCCACTAAATCCAGCTAGTGGCTGAGCTGTCTTCCTGGAGTTCATGTGGTGACTGTTAGTCCCAGGTCCTCGTGAATGCAGGGCTGAGTTTTATTTTCTTAGTAGGTATCAACTAGATGTCCTCTTCAGTGTGTCTGTTCCTTGCTGTGTGGCATTTCATGGCAGCTTTTCGAGGACAATGGATTAAGTCTTTTCAAAATGGACCAGCCCTATTTGGAAGCTATTCACCTTAGTTCAGATCCTTCTAGAATATCTTCCTTCTTGTTAATTTTCAAACAACTAAACTGAATCATTGATTAAACCTGAGGAATCCTTTCATATTTTCCCAACAGTGTGAGCTAACCATGAGACTGAGGGACCATTATAATGACAAATCACACCCAGATAAAGAGGAAGGGCCAGAAAGATGTCTCTGGAGGTGATAAGCCATCTTGAGTTCCATCCCTGAAACCCATACCTTGAAAGAAACACACCAGCTTTTGCAAGTAGTCCTCTGACCTCTGCACACACACACACACACACACACACACACACACACACTGAGCCATATATTCCCATATACAAATACATGCAATATGTAATTCAGGCTGGAGCAATAGCTCAGAGGTTAAATACTAAGGATCATAACCAAAATATGAAGAATTCAGATCCTACTCAGCACCCACAATAAAACCCATCTCTCCAGCATTCTTTTAGAAAATCATGTGTGTATAGATACATGTTTCATATATGCATATAATATGCTTGAACAAATATATGTGTGTGTATGGGTTTTTTTTTGTGTGTGTGTGTGTAGGGAGAGAGTTATGCAAGACAGTTCCATCAGGGGACAGGAATTGTTGAAGGGGGATTTAGAATTCTCCCTATCACACTTTTTTGGCCCTTCCAGCTCGCATAGCATTTAGGCTCATAAACTTTCTCATGGCCTTGTTAACTATATTTAGGAGAAGGAAGGAGAAAGATGTGAGTTACCATTGTCCATAAAAACACAGGTCATTGGTATGAGTCATGGCAAGCTACTTATCATTGGAAGACAGCTAAATTTGTTTACCTATTCAGTCTTGAACCTAAATTAGGCCCCTAAGAGTCACAAGACACTAGCCAGTAAACCAGAATGGTACCACTATGGATTTGTATAAAATGTAGCTGCCAGACAGACAAAACAGTGCTAGCTGAGGACCTGCAGATGCTGTTAAAAGAATCTTGGAATCAGTAGAAGAGAAGGTTTCCGGTCCTTAACCTTTCATGGCCTCAGTTTCTTCATCATCAAAATGGGGATCATTTGAGCCCTGGCCACCAGCATCACTTATGAGCTAACATTTGTCAAGCCCTCAGCACAGCGCCTGGTAAATTGATAAGCTTTCCACAACCAGTAACTGCTTTATCTTCTTATCCTTCTCCCCAGACACAGCCAAAGTTCAATAAATACTTGTTGCCGTAATGTAGTTGAAGGCAGACAGCTTGGGAAGATGTCCAGGTTTTGTCCCAAAAGGGGTGCCAGAGCCGTAGCAAACAAGCTTAGCATTGTTGTCACTAAGTGACGGCCGGCCATCATTTCTGAGTCTGTTAAACTCAGATAACCTCACCCTCCACTTCTTCCTCCCTGAGAAAATGTGTGGCAGGATTCGAGGCCCGTGGAAGGAATGTGTCATGGGATAAGAACATTGTGATAAATACCTCACGTCCATGTCTCGTTTCCTCCCAGGCAGCTCTACCCGTCCCTATTACAGAACTCTTCTCCGCAACCCGTCATTCTATGACTTCACCCACTTAGTCTCTGCTGCAGACTGGGTACCAGCGAACAGTCACCAATTAGCTCCACCTTCTGGTTGTCGCACTTCTAGGCTGGCTTGGCACCATTCCCCTGCCCTGCGCCTCTGAAGTCTGAGGAGTACTCTTGGCATCTTGACAGCTCAGTACTTGCCACATCCCTCCCAACACAAGAGTCTCATGCATTCTAGACAAGCACGGTAGATCTTAGCATGTTCTTTTATAGTTGACTTGCAGAGTTGTACTCTGAACACAGATGTATCTCGTTAGAATACATGCATCAAGTCCATTTGGGTTTAGGATAAGAAAATTATGCTGTCTTAAGTTTATTAAATGTCAAATGTCAATATTCAAGTTCGCAATGACACAGAGACCATAAGATAATGCGGGAATATTTTTCATATCTGTTTCAGAAATAGACATTAAAGAAGGAAAGTTTTCCCCCCTTGGGAATGAATTCATCATGAGTTGGTAGATGAAGCCTTGAATATGTGCAAAGTTTGTAATGTCAAGTTACTTGCTGAAATTATGCAGAGGAAATGGCCTGAAAAATCACGAGGGGTAATATTGATTAAAACCATCCTGGGAATGAGAAACTTGCTGGAAAGTGTTCCTGTGGATCAGGGGTTGGCAAATGCAGCCCAGCCTGTTGTCTGCTGTTGTAAATAAGGGTTCACTGGGTTGTATTCCATCCTGTTCATTTACAACTTATCTGTCTATTTACTCAGAACAGTAACGGAGTTAAATATTTTGACAGAGACCACATGGTTCACAGAGCCTAAATATTGATTTCCTGGCCCTTTACCTAGACTCTATTTCTAAACCCTATATAGAACATTAGTTGTTAAATTGCCTTTTCAAATCCAACTGGGTACAAAATACACTTGGAATGTTGCTGTATTTGTTTAAGACAATGGAATTAATTAAGATTGAAGCATTCTAAGCGGGGAGAATACACCCATCAGTGAAATTTGAAGGCACATACAGTTTAAAACTGATAAAACTTGAAAGAGCTGGATTATTAAACCCTAATGATTAAAGATATCAGTACCCCACTGCTAACAATTGAATAGCTAGACATTAAGACAAATAAGACTACAGAAGTCCTGGACAACACCGTGAGCCAGCTAACCTAGCAGGCATCAGTGGAACAGCCCATCTCACAAAAGTGAAACACACATCCTTCTGAAGTTTTCAGGGGCCGTTGTCCAGAAAAGACCATGTGTGGGTAGATAAAATAAATTTCAGAAAACTGTAATCTTTGACAATAGATTTCCTAAATATAACAAAAAGAAATTAGAAATTGTTGACAACAGGAGCATTCACAGAGATGTGAACCTTGAATAATATACGCTGAAATAACCAAAAAGTCAAAGAGAAAAGTCACAAGGAAAATTAGAAAAATATTTTAAGGCAAGTGAGGTAAAACATACACACATACACACACACACACCCCACACACACATATACAGCTATAAAACCTCAAGGGTTTCAACTGCTGCTTACTGAAAAATTTGAGAGTGTCTACCTGTAAATAACTGGTATAAAGAAATCACAAATGAGTCATCTCAGCCCTTATGCTGCCAACAGCAAAAAAGGCTAACCCATACCAACCCATAATAATAATAATGGTGATTAGAACTGAAATAAACAAAAGTAGAAAATACAGGAAACCAACAAAGTTAAAAGATCAACAATGAAAAACCAGCTTACTGGACTCTTGGGAAAAGTCAATATTGAGAAGCCTCCTTCTGGTCAACCAAGATGAAAGGATTCAAATTACTAAAAACTGAGGGAAGAAAGATGGACTTACATATTTATAGCCAACTGACTTTTGACAATTGTACATGACAGCTCAAAGGGAATAAGAATAGACGTTTCTTATACCATGTTGCCAAGGCAGCTTACGCACATGTACAGATAGTGGGGTCTCTCTTCTGCGGTAGGCTTTCTCCACCTGAATATTTTATAACATATTCAAAAAGACTTTGTGGATATGAATAACTGAGGGCTTACAGGTTATGGAGCTTTTGTTTTGGCCCTAAAGCACGCCTTGGGTGTAAGGGGGACATACAGGACACAATCAGAAGGGCAGAGGCATGGGACCACTTGGGTGAAGATTGCAATGGTGCAATCTCAAGAAAAGCAATGTCAGCGGCCCCCAGGAACTGGAGAAAGCAGAGGCTACATTATGCCCAAAGACCTCCAGAAGAAACAATCCTGATAAACTGGTTTCAGACATATTACCTCAAGAACTGTGAAGGAATACATTTTTGTTGATTGAAGTCCCCAGGTTTGTAGTAACTACTATCCCTATCTCATCTGATATTCAAGAACCAATTCAACAATCAAAGACACAAAATAAGGCTGAAAGGAAATATGGGTATCAATGTTACTGATCCTCAAATGGGCCATGGCTGTGTAGATACGTCACTTAAAGCCATAAAAGGAAAGAAAAAGGATATAATTGAACCTTACGAAAATCGACATGATACCCTAAAGGACCATATCAAAGTTCAAAGACTGCCACAAAATGGGGGAAAATATTCACAATACCCACTAATTATAAAATCAATGATATCAAATCAAAGATAATAAAAAGGGAAACAATAAAACAATATTCCTCACAAATATACACTCAGAAATCCTTAATAAATACAAATTCATAGAATTCAGTAATACATAGAAATATATGTCTTGACCAAGAAGACTTTCTGCCAAAGGTGCCAAGCTGTTACAATTGTCAAATGTTAAAAACAATTCATCCCATTAACAGAAAGCAAATAATAAAGTAAATTAAGATACATGTCTTAGTCAGTATCCTGTTTCTGTGGCCATGGCAGCTCTAATAAAGAGAGCCATTTACTTGGGACTAGCTTAAAGTTCAGAGGTTTAGTCCATTGTCATTGTGGTGGGAAGCGTGGTAGCATGCAGGCTGACATGGTTCTGAAAAAGAGCTGAGAAGTCTACACCCAGAACCAAAGACAGCAGGAAGAGAGAGTGAGCCACTGAGTCAGGCTTGAGCTTCAGAAACCTCAAAGCCTACTTCTAGTGACACATTTCCTCCAACAAGGCCACACCTACTTCCAACAAGGCCACACCTCCTAATAGTATCACCCCCCATGAGACTATGGGAGCAATTTTCATTCAAACCACCAAAATGAGTTTAAACAATTCCTAAAAAATTTCTAGTAGTAGTTTTATAAATAACACAAAATTATTCAAATATTGGAAGAAAAAAGCCAAAATACCTAAATTTAATTCTGAAAAAAAAGAATGAAGTAGAAGGATTCATTATCAATGTCAGGATTTTCTATATAACAATAATGATTTCATATTTATTACATACACATAAATAAATAGAGCAGAACACAGAACTGAGAGGAGACGCATACAAATTTGACAAGCTGATGTTTGGCAGTAATGCAAAAGCAGCTCCATCCAGGTCTTCAACAGATG
>LOEQ01014156.1:6501-16954 GCA_001685075.1 Bramus lutescens | reverse complement strand
TTCTCAGAAAATTAGGAAACAACCTTCCTCAAAACCCAATAATACCACTTTTGGCTATATATCCAAAGGGTGCTAATTGTGGCACAAGAACATGTGCTCAACTATGTTCATAGCAGCTTTGTTTGTTATAGCCAGAACCTGGAAGCAACCTAATTGCCCCTCAACCAAAGAATGGATAAGGAAAGTGTGGCACATTTACACAATGGAGTACTACACAGCAGAAAAAGTAGACAAGAACTGCTGAGAAAATTGGGAGCATGGGGAAGGGGGGAATGGGAGGAGGTGGAAAGAAGGGTAGGGGAGGAGAGCTTGAGGGAATGGGATAGTCAAGAAGGGGAAAGGACAGAGATAGAGAGCAAGGAAAGAGATATCTTGATTGAGGGAGACATTATGGGGCTATCAGGAAACCTGACACTAGAGAAATTCCCAGGAATCCCCAAGGATGACCTCAGCTAAGTTCCTAAGCAATAGTGGAGATGGTGCCTGAACTGGCCTTGCCGTATAGTCAGATTGATGACTATCTTCAATCTCACCATAGAACATTCATACAGCAACTGATGGAAGTGAGGCAGAGATCCACAGTGGAGCAACTGACCTCCCAAAGTCCAGTTGAAGAGTGGGAGGAGTGAGAATATTAGCAAAGAGATCAAGACCATGATGAGGACACCACTGAAACAGTTTACCTGAGCTAATGACAGCTCACCAACTCCAGCCGGACAGATAAGAAACCAGCATAGGACCAAACTATTTCCCTCAGAATGTGTGTGACAGTTGTATGGCTGGGGCAGACTGAAAGCAATCTATTTCCAAGAAGCAAAAGTAGAGAGTGAAAAGTATTGGTTGCCCTGAGTCTCAGATAAGCCTTGGACTTCAGACTTTTGTACTGTGTTTGAATTACTAAAGACAATGAGCACTTGAAGACTGATGAGTGTGTTTTATATTAAGAGATGCCATGAGTAAATGGGAACAAAAGATAAGGTTATGTCTTAAAACTGATATATTTGGGGGATCAAGTTGATCAAGTTGTGATGATTCAGATTGTCATCTTGACAGTATTTAAAATCAGCATGGAAACAAATCTTTGGAATGCCTATGAGAGATTATCTAGATCAGGTTAATTACAGTGGGGAACCCCCTCCTAAATGCGGGTAGCACTATTACTTTGCTGCAACTTGGGTAACTCAAAGGAGAAGGGCTGAAGAGGACAAGCATCAGTACTCTGCTTTATGGCTGTGCAGGCGGTGTTCCACCGTCTCCTCCTGTGACCATGATGGACCTTGTCCCCTGGAAAATTAGGACAATAAATCCTCCCTGTCTTATAGTATTTTTGTTATAGTAATGAGACCAGTAACTAACATAATAATCTCTGTGTAAACAGAAAACTATCTAAGGCATTTTGAATATTTTTCTTTTTTATATGAATATTTGTAACCAACAAATGAACACAGAATAACCAGAAAGTTTTATGTATTTTTGACTATATAGACATTTCAAAATTCACATACATTAGGAGCTCATTCCTTGCTTCAAATTATAATAGGTATGGATTATATATATATGTTTATTGTCTAAGAAGAAATAAATAACATAAGAAGAAATATAATAAACAGATCTTAAAAAAGATATAAAACTTCACTTTCAGATATGTAGTCAATAAAAGAGTCCCTTATTCTGAATTACTGCCTCCCACCCATTTGCCCCCACAAGCCTTTCTTCTTCCACATTTCATCACTTTGCCAGTATGTGAGGACAGTTTTCACATCTCTATGAGTTATGGTTCATACAGTGAAATGGTCCACATCCCTTCATGCATTCTTATGGAAGGAATTATCAAGGACACTTATTTAGCATGGCGCATCTCCAGCTTCCTTCTGACCCACACGAAACAGAGTATGCTTATTATTAGCACCTTGGTTTGGAAACCATTGCAGCAAGTGCACTCAAGGTCTTAATAGCTTCACTGACAACCACACAAATCTGCTAATAAAAACACAAGCATAGAGTACACAAGACTTGAAAGGAGTCAGCATGGTTGGTACAATATTTCTGAAAATATAAACTATCCAAAAATTAAAAGATATTAAGTAAAATTAAATGATATAGCTACTAATATTAAACATAGTTTGAAATAACATTTCTTCAGAAGATATTTTTCTCAGTTATGTGTGATATGTGTTATATTTCATTGGCCCCAGTCTGTGTCCTGAGTCTAACAATTTTACTGAAACAACTAAAGATGTGATGCAACAAATATTTTAAGAAATAATTTTGGTAAAACATTTAACATTTAATAATTATAAAGAAATATAACAGCTATTTCTTTTCTTAATGTTAAAAATAATGATGGCTTAAATAAAACGGTTATTTCTTTTTTTTTTAATTATGCTGGAAGAGGGCACCAGATCTCATTTTGGATGGTTGTGAGCCACTATGAGGTTTCTGGGAATTGAACTCAGGACCTTTGGTAGAGCAGCCAGTGCTCTTAACCACTGAGCCATCTCTCCAACCCCTAAAACGGTTATTTCTGTTTATGAACTTTAAACTCTCATGATATATATACAAATTAAGTAAGTTTAACATTTTAGTTATTTCAAAACATAAATATATCTAAAGCAATTTTGAATAGATAGTCTAAATCCATAAAAGTACATTTTTTAAAAAATTAAATTTATTTCTTATTTCCTTTTTTGATCATAATGTTGAAGTAAACAGTCATTCGAAAAAATAATTTTTCAATAAGTTACTTAATAATGAACATGGTATGATTTTTAAAAATCTGAAAGAATTACCTTACATAAGTGTTTGTACATAAGACACATCTGATATCACGAACAATCTGTAAACAGAATCAATCAATGAGACTTTATGACACACTGTGATATACGGAAATGTGAACTCATTGATATAAACCTCCTGTACTACCAAGGTTCTTTTCCTTTGCTTTCTTCATTTGTTTTATTTTGTCTTTTTGGATATAAATGTGTCCCTGGCCTAGGTTGCCCTGGAACTGGTGGTCCTTGTGACTCAGCCTCCACAGCCTGAGATTACAGATGTCACCATGAAAATCACCTTCTTAATGTTAAAGCCTCTGTAATAAATTTCTCCCAGCTTTAAATCATAAACTTAAGATAGTAGCTTCATGGTGTATTCAGTGGAAGTGGTAGAATAAATCTTATGTCTATTTCAGCTCTAAAGCACTTAGCTTTGATAATGTGAAGAGCTACTCACTAGTACCGAAACTATTTTAGCTGGGCAGCAGGGGAGACAAATCATCTAAAACCTCTACCATGCGCTTTAGCCTCCACATCTCTCTCTTCCTGGTTCTTCCTCTTCCCTACTCATTTATATTCCTGTTTTACTCAAAACTCTAGGTAATTATTAAATAAGTTATTGATCCATCTGCTTTCTTAACTACTATCAATTCAATGTAGCTGCTATTGGAGGATTATTAGTTCTCACAAGAAAGTCCTAGATGATGGAGAAGGAAGGAGGAAATGTGTAAACTAAGCTGGACCACAAAGAATTTACCATGTAAACAAAAGAATCCATGGATACTTAAAAGTTTGTACTTCATAAAATAGTAGCTTATAACCCAAATGAACATATAAATATAGATAGCTGAATAGCTAATTGATCTTTAGTTGAAATAAGATTAAAGTATAGAAATTTTAATTTCATTTATTAGTTAAAGAGCATGTTTCATAGAAAAATATTTCAAATGTAATATTAATTTAATATGTATCAAATAATATACATATAATTCTAGTCACATATTCAGACAATTTGAGGCTATCAATAAAATATCAGTTGTAAGAATTTAATATTTATGCTTTCTCAGTAGAATCATATTACATACATCCTCCTCCTTCTATGAGTGTCTTTTATACAAGTGAAAATCTAACTGAACATCAGCTATATCCATGAAGTGAAAAATAAGCCATACAGGGTAAGGTAAGAATGAAGAGTTGACAAGGAAACAAAAAGGAGTGGAGCTTTAGTGGCTACAGGTGTGTGTCTGTGTCTGTGTGTACATATGTGTTTATGTACACACCAGTTTAGGCTTTGCAGTGTTTGAATGCTAATAAAATATTTGAGAGTATCTGTGTTTGATTGAAAAAAAAGATAGCATAGCTATCCTCTGCTGCACCGAATACCTCTTCATTCAACAGTTACTGCACGCTTTAGTCCCTAAGTTTATGTTGAGCATGGCAACATACTTTGATGGAGTACAGAAACACACACTGTAAAATCTCTCTGCTTTGAGCATGGTACACCAGGGCACAGGAGAACAGTAGCCTTCTTGTCATCCAGCCCATTCATCTTCCCCTCCATCCTGACTGCCCCAGTGGAAAGGAGACAAGTCTGGTGTAGACTTGGAAGGTGGTGCCTTCTTTATTCAAATGACTACTCATATTCTATGCTGAAAGACAGGGAGAAGAAATGGGGCATAGGGACTACATGGAAAAGGCATGCAATTGTATACTTAAAGTATATAAAACTCTTTCAACTGGACCACAACTGGAATTGTGGGTAAGGAATCATGTTATAGCTTCTGCTGAACAGGGAAAAACAAACCTAGGTTGACTTTAGACACTACTAACAACATAAATAAAGATGGCTCCTGTATGCTAAAAGTGTGGTGGCGCATACACCCGGGAGGCAGAGGCAGGCGGATCTCTGTGAGTTTGAGGTCAGCCTGGCCTACAAAGTGAGTTCCAGGACAGGACTGTTTCACACACAAAAAACAACAACAAACAAACAAACAAAAAAGAAACCTCTTGTCTCAAAAAATATTAAAAAAAAGAAAGAAAAGAAAGAAAGGATTCTCCAAAATACTAAAAGTAACCATGAGAATTTCTGTCATTAAAGTCCTAAACCATGAAAATATGCTAGTGAAAATTTAAAGATAGTTTCTTTTTAACATGGTAAGGTCTTTTGATGTGAAAATAGTGTAAGTGTGAGGAAAGATTGTTTTGGCGGCTCTGTAACTTCCTCCTACGCACTGCACATCTACTCAGAGCAGATGAAGACTTTGAATGTCCGCACACTACTTCTCACTCATGCCACATGACTATGACTTATTCTTTAGCTACTTGTGCCGTGTTTCACACTGCATGCTTAGTCAGGGAGTGGCCATGTTTGGCTTATCGGCCATGCTTTCAAGTAAATGCAATTCGTTACATATAGTCAGTGATTGGTAAAATCACCTTTCAAATAATAAAGCATCTTCAATAGTGAGATTTTTAAAGTTTAATACCAAAAACACCTGAATAAAATTATTTAGACAGATAGAAAGGATTAAACCTAAAAGTAATAAGGAAGGAATTTGAGCAATTAGCATTAATTTATTATAGTTCTTTTCTTGAAACCACAAAAAGTAATAAATCTTTACATACCTTTTTAAAGATAAAATACGTAATCACTATAACAAGTGGAAGCAATAATGTCTTTGTGTATCTCAGTGGAGTCTAAAATACAGCAAAAGATTCAAAATGGTTAATTACGAAATTTTACTTTGAAGCAGTAAATATGTCAAACAGTGTCATAATGGTATTTACTAAAGTTTAAATTTTTGTCTTTAAAAATATATGCTTATTAATTTCCAAAGAATAAAATAATTAAATGGTTATAAAAACCATTCAATGAAGACAGCAGCCTAGAAGCTGTTCTATGACCTGGTTAAGTGGAAAGCTTCAAGAGTAATAGGCTCTACTCCAAGGGCTGAGAGGGCCTTCAGAAATTTACAAAGGTGGTGAAAGACCAGTTGAGATGTGCTGAGAACACTATCATCGTACGTGGTGGTTTTTATATGAATGGTCCCTATAGGTTCATTTGAATGCTAAGTCATCAGGGAGTGGCACTATTTAAAAGGATTAGGAGGTGTTTTTTTAATAGAAACTGTGTCTCTAGGGAGTGGACATTGAGGGTCCAAAAGCCCAAGCCAGATCCACTGTTTCTCTTGCTTCCTGCTGCCTGCAGATTCAGATATAGAACTCTCAGTTACCTCTCCAGCACCAAGTCTACCTGTGTGCTGCCAAGCTTCCTGCCATGGTTCCCACTATGATGCTAATGGACTAAACCTCTAAAGCTGTAAGCCAACCCCAATTAAATGCTTTATTATGTAAGAGTTTGCCATGGTTGTGGTGTCTTATAACAGCATTAGAATACTGACTAAGACAATGTACCAAAAATTAACGTCAACTTTGTCATTACCTGGTAGGGAGAGGGGAAGAAAAAGGCCCATCCAAAACGAAGGCCACCTGGCCCTGGCTTTAAGAAAATGACTGGCAGTCCTACCCTCTAGAAAAGCCCCCAGCCTTCGCATGATTCAAATATTAGACCTGGAGCTTTGAAATTGCTCGAAGGAAACATAGATAAATATTTCAATGCCTCAGCATAGCAAGGAATTTCTGCAAAGAATACCAATAGCAAAGGAAATAATGCCAAGAATTAACAAACGGGCTATGCTAAATTTTTAAGTTTCTACATGAGAAAGGTAACAATTGCTAGAGCAGGCAAGAGTTTAATATCAAATTATATGAAGGACTTGAAAAATAAATACTAAAATATCTAACTAATAATTGAACTGAATAGATAGTTGTCCAAAAGAAGTGGAAAAGACAATGGGTTTTTGAAAAGGGGTCCATATTCATATTCTTAGCCATCTTGCTCCAGTCAGAATAGCTCTCAAGAAAACAATTCTGTCAAAGGTGCAGACAAAGGGGAACCTACTGGCAGGATGGAAATCAGGGCAGCCACAATAGAAACTAGCAAATGTCCCTTAAATAGCTAAAAGTAGAACTATCGAAAGAGCAGTACATCACATCTGTGGCATAACCACAGAACTCTGAGCCAGCTGTCACAGAGATACAAGCACATCCATGTCTATTGTTTTACTATTCACAAGAAAGGGAACAAGATTAGCTTTCTATCAACAGATGAGTGGATAAAAATGCTGCTATGAACATACAAAGTGGAACTTTATTCAGTAGTAGAGAATATTGAAATCATGACTTTGTGAGAAAATGGATGAAGTTGGAATTCATTTCACTCATGAAATATTGGTGTGTGTGTTTGTCTGCTGTGTTAGTCATGAAAGAATAAAGGGGACCATAGTAGGGGAGGAATGTATTTTGTTGGAGGAGGGGTAGAATTAATGAACATATGTGTCATGAAAGTAGAGAAGCTTAGCATTTTCCAGATGAAGAAGCCAATAACAGTGGGCCAGGGACTATGGAGTAGAGCCATGGGCTAGGGGATAAATAAGAAAAAAATTAGGAGCTATAAATATAAAAATGACTTTAAAAATCTATAATCAACCCATTATTTTTATCTTAATTTGGAGATTAACTAAAAATTAATAGGCAAAAAATTATCCATAACATCTATGAACCTAGATTTGATTATGCCTGCATATATTTTCCTTTCTTTTAGGTGGTATTTTTCTACATATGAATAATGCTAGATTTTACATGTATTAATAAGTACAGATCCTACAGTCTCACTTTCTATACTGAAAAGTTTTATTATTTTCATGACTCTTTCTTGAGCTAAGAAGAAAGTACACCAGAGTAACCACAGAAAGGAGAGAGAGTGCAGAGTGTTACCAGGCAGACAGTTCTCTACATCAATTCTCATACGAACTCACTTGACATGTTACTAATTATGTTTATGTGTCATATGTGCAAGAAACTCCCTCTCTGAAGTCCTACTGTGACCTGCCCAATAGATATCTGTCAACAACAGTTTCTGAGTTAATGGGTAAGAAATAATAAAATTTCATTACTTTGTTAACATAGAATTCATAGGTATTAGTTAAGAACAGATCCAGAGACAACATTTTTATAGTCTAAGAAGAAAACTAAGCCTCACACTGAGGAAGTGCACTGCATTGGGGGTTCAATGACCCATTAGAGACAATGTGCCTAGTTTTCTTCCATTGCACATGGAAGAATTACGTTACATGGTTAAATCCTCTTAGTCTATGATCTTACAGCAATGCAATGCTTTAACACCTATGAGTCTGAGCCTTTTCAAAGGTGAATGGCACGTCATTCTATAACTTAAATTGTATTTCTTCACTAAGAGTCACTAGCAGTTTGTCTATCTAGACAATAACCTGTTACAAGATTTTTATTGATTTTTATTAAACTCTACATTTCCCCTGCTCCCCTCCCTGCCTCTCCCCTCCCCTCCAATCCTCCCCCAACGTCCCCATGCTCCCAATTTTCTCAGGAGATCTTGTCTTTTCCTACTTCCCATGTAGAATATGTATGTCTCTCCTAGTGTCCTCATTGTTGTCTAAGTTCTCTGGGATTGTGATTTGTGGTCTGGTTTTATTTGCTTTTTGTTTAAACACATTTTTTAACATTTAAGGTAATAATGCAGTAAGAAAATTTTTTTGAATTTAATTTTTTAAATGGTCTCTCAGTGGCCTGCATTAGTCAAAGCAAATTTTTTGGAATAGCTATGGTTACTTTGATCAGACATTTAACCTAAATTAACTGCTTTAGCCATTATCTAGAGTTCTTTTAGAAACAGACTATTAGGCATTGATTTTATACGTAAAATTGTTGGAAAATGCCACATGGCTAGCCAACACTACAGGAAAACAGAGTAAGTTGGGTGTTTCCAAATGGAAAACTAGCAAAGAACACAATCATTATATGTGCAGAGAATAAAAGGAGAACAACATTCATACCGCTTGTTCCATGAAGTCAGATTCAGGAGCACAGGTGTATATTAAGGTATCAAAATCTGTGTATCTTAAGATTCTGGCTGCTATAAGGTCACTCAAGCGAAACTAGAAAAAATAAAGCAAAATGAATAAAAATTATATGGATAAATGATATTGCCCAAGTGTAATAGAGTAGATGAATCCAAGATGCAGAGGTGTGCCTCAACATCAAAAATCAAATATAAAGAAATGAATATATTCAGCAATGACTTATAAGACTACTGAAAATACATAGGAATATCAAGTGTGCTGATCATTTTTTGTCAATTCGACAAAAACTAGAGTCTTTTGAAAAAAATAATCACAATTGAGGAACTGCTTTTATCAGATTGTCCTGTGGGCATGTCTGTGGTGCATCTTTTTAAATCAATGATAGATGCAGAGGGGTCTAGTCTACCCTGGGTAGTGCCAACCCTAGGACATTGGTTTGGAGAAGAAAGCAAGCTATGGATAACAAACTAGTAAGAAGTGTTCCTCCTTGGTCTCTGCTTTGGTTCCTGCCTCCAGATCATTTGCTGAGCTTCTTCCCTGACTTTCCTCAATTAAGGACTTTGACATGGAAATTAGATTAATTCTTTCCTCCTTAAGTTGCTTTGGTCAATGTTTTATAATGGCAACGAGAACAGTGGTATGACAATCACTGGCATAAACAATAGCATTCTAAATGGATTTAAGTCCCATTCCACAAGATGCAACCTACACCTGGCACCATTACTGGTCCAAGAACCTACGGCTAAACAAGTTATAGACCCCAGGGGTGATCCTACTACTATTACACTGCCAAATAAGCATAGTATTAATAATGACTCCTATGGCTTATCGTTATACCTATAGATCATTATGTCTCTCATAGCTCAGCTGAGATACTTCGATTTGCAGTTAATAGTGATTAACACAGAGAACCACAACTACACAAGGGGCAGAAAATAAGAGAGTACAGAATAATTAGCCCTCCAGTGTTTTAGGGATCAGTGTGGAAGGTGGTGCAAAGTGTAATAACCAGAAGAGGCTGATGACTAGAAGACAACTTTAACACATCAGGGCAGCTGCACATATGGGTTTACAGCAGTTGGGACACCATGTACTGATGTGGGATGTCCTTCTGTATGCTGCAAATATGTACTGCTTTTACTGGTTGATCAATAAAGCTACTTTGGCCTATGGCAGGGCAGAATATAGATAGGCAGGAAAGGCAAACTCAATACAGGGAGAAAGAAGGTAGAGTCAAGGGACTCTACCTTCCATACAGAAAAAAAAAAAGGTTAGTGGGATTCACACTACTTGGCAGCATGGACCAATGATTCCCAAAGGTGGGTCAGTAAATATGGCTCTCAGAGCTGGTGGTTAAATGTGTCTCTGACATGTTGGAAAGCAAATTGGGGTGAAGCCAACAGCCAAAGTGGTCACTTTGGTTTTAACCATGCCTCCTCAGCCGTTTGAAGCGGAAATCAGAAAGGATTTCAGATACACAATAAAGACAAATTCAGACCAAAGAAACCTCTAAATGAGTCACAGTAGATTTTAAAAAATGTATGTATTATAGGCTCAATGTCCTTTATTTATGGCTAGAATCTACTAATGAGTGAGTACACACAATATTCATCTTTTTGGGTATGGGTTACCACACTTAGGATAGTGTTTTCTATTTTCATCCATCTGCATGCAAAATTCAAGATGTCATTGATTTTTACCACTGAGTAGTACTCTAATGCATAT
>LOEQ01014155.1:0-11017 GCA_001685075.1 Bramus lutescens | reverse complement strand
TACAAGAGCTAGTTCCAGGACAGGCTCCAATGCTACAGAGAAACCCTGTCTTAAAGGCAAAAGAAAACAAACAAACTTATCACACATTCCATTGGACTTTAAGCTACTTATGAGAAATAAGTATCTGCAAGAAACATTTTTTATGGTTTCCCTACATTCTTTTCTTCATCTGACTTAAACAGAAAAACACTTTCAGATTTCTGCATTTTCTTGTGTTGCTTTAGAACCATTTATTTGTATGGTAAACTTCAATTTTGCAAAATCTACTATATAGATATAAAAACTGCATATATAGATATGCAGTTTCTTTAAGCAGTGACTACAGGCTTTTATGGGGGCAACTCTTAGCTCATATAAACATCCCTTGACTATTGATATCTTATCACCTGTCATGTGAAGTACCATTTGAATTGGACCTTTTGTGAGTTTATGAAAAATTTTAATAAAGATGTGAATAAAGTCCTTTTTTTGGTTTTTCAAGTCAGGGTTTCTTTGTAGCTTTGGAGCCTGTCCTGGAACTAGCTCTTGTAGACAGGTTGGCATCAAACTCACAGCAATCCACCTGCTTCTGCCTCCCAAGTGCTGGGATTAAAGGTATGCACCACCACCGTCCAGCTGTGAATCAAGTCCTTCTAAAGAATACAATACTCTAAAAATACTTCCTGCCATTCATTCTGTACCTCTCTTTACTTGCCAGTTACAACTTCAGTTACACTTATTGGCTCAAGGTGCATTAAAGATGCATTTTTTTTCTTACAGTGCCTGAGATTCAATTGGGAATTTATCCGTATTTTTCACATTTCCAATAATGGCACACTTACTAGTCACTTATATGAATCCAGGCCATTAAGTATTAATGTAAAAATGTCTTATTAAATTATTACACTACTGTAAACATATAGAATAAAATAAGTGTAACCTGCAAGTCCTCTGTTTCACCTACATTAAAACAGTATTTGAATGATTTTGAGGCACCCATGTACACACTTAGGTGTGTCCTTTCTAAAACTCTTCCAGAAGCGCGTACACAGACCTTACTTCCTTCTGATTGCCTCTGTTCCTCTCAAGCCTAGATGTTTATCAAGCCATGTTCAACATCTAGGTGAGCCCTTAGAAGGCTTTTGCTGAGTGCTTTTCCAAAATCTGCTTGCTCTTCTCTTTCCTATCTATGCTCTTGCTTCCCCTCAAGTGACCACCCAATAGAATCTGGAAGAAGCTGGCCTTAGCCCTAGGTAAGAAAACTACAGTATTGTTAGGTCAACCCACACAGAGACCATGAGGCAGAGAAACTCCTGGGGAAAGATTCCCAGATGGAAGAAACAAACTCAATCTTACTTTTTTTCTCTGAATATTTTGGGCCTGATTGTGATGTCTGAAACATCTTCGACTGTTACAAAGCCAATCGGAAGGAAGAAGCAAGAAAACTCCAGGACCTGGAGAGTGCACTAGGTAGAAACAGACCTTGCTCTTAGATTCCTTGTGGCATAAGATTACGAAAGAGACATTGTTCAACCCAGGAGAAGTTTACCTCTTGCAGAAAAAGAGTTGAGACTGACAAGACCAAAATTAGCAGGCAGATTAGAGGGTTCGAGATCTGGGAAAGCCAAGAATGGAGTCCAAGTCCAAAGACCACTTCAGGACGAATTCCTTCTTGCTTGCAGGTCTGTCGTTTGTTCTATTCAAGTCATCAGCAAGTTTTCTGTTATGTGATGAAACACTGATCAAAACAAACTTGTGGAGGAAAGGGTTCATTTCAGCATATGGTGTATATCACAGGAAGCCAAGGCAAGGAACTGAAGAAGGAATCTAGAGGCAGGGACTGAAGCAGAAACTATGATGGCTCCCCATGACCTGCTCGGCTTGCATTCCTAGACAACTCAGGACCACCTACCCAAAAAGGACAATCTCCACAGGGGTTAGGGCCCTCTGTTAATCAAGAAAGTGCCACCACAGATGTGCCCACAGGCTTATCTCATGAAAGACTGAGGTTTGCTCTCTCCAGGTGACTCTAGTTTGTGTCAAGCTGACAGACGCAGACCAGCACGCTGACTGAGCTTTATCCACACATAGGAGACCAATCTGCTTCACACAAACTCCACAAGTTTAAATATGCCTCATCTTAAACACCCTCGCAAAAACATCTAGAATGATGTTTGGCTGTGTAGGCACCACAGCTTAGCAAATTTGACATATAAGATTGCCATCATAACCACTGTAGAGCTTCCTAACCAATTTCTTGAGACCTCATCACACTCTGGAATGTCTGAAGCTTTTGTGTCATCATATAGACACATTTTTGTCTCATTGATGTCATGCTAACTAAAAGAACAAAATCATAGTTTCGCATAAATGTCGTAATAGCTAAAACTAGGACATGGTGTAAAGGGAGCAAAAGAAAAAAAAGCCAGCCCTAGGCAACTGCTGGAAAATTAAGGTATGGTAAAGAAACCAGTGGTATTGATGTTGGGGAGGGAAGAGCAGCACACGGTAGCTCATGCAAGCCCAAGACTCAATATTCCCAATGTTGTGAGAAATTGAAGTTGTTGACACCAGAAGGACACCTAGAGACTGGAGCTCTACAAGAGCATCTGTTTCTGCATGCAGGTAGGAAATAGCACGCCTACTCATGCTATTTAAGAAGTATTTAATAGGGAGTAGAAGTCGTATGGGATTACGTTGGTTCATCTCTTTATCGTCAATTACGACGGAGCTTTGCTGATGGGACCCAGAGCCTGCAGGCTAGATGTGTTTCCCCTGGATAGCAAGAAACATGCAGGAAAAGAGGTTTCCACCACACAAAGGCAGAGGACAGATAGACAGGTGTAAGAGGCCAAGGGATGCAATCAGCCAGAAGGGAACATGCTGGAAAACTGTTCTCAGTCCACTTCCAATGTCTCCTGCTGGTTCTTTCATCATGCCAAGGGAAGCCAGCCAGAGTGAGACTACCAGATAAAATACAAGACACCCAGTTGAACAGAGATTCAGATAAATGTATGTATTTATATTATACACACACTAGTCAAACCTGCTTCAAGAAGCTACATTTATTTGCAATTCAAATGTAACTAGGCATCCCTCATTTTTACTTACCATTGAACCTACACAAGAGCCTTTAAGCACCATCAAGGCCATAAGGGACCACTCACGAGTGTATTTGGAGCAGTCAGAATTCTTTCTCTCTTGACTCATGAAACTTAGATGTTTCTCTTCCAACAAAAGTGACCTACTTTTTTTGTTGTTGTTCTAGTTGGTGCCCTGGAAACTCTACAAAGGATTCTAGGACAATAAAGATTTTGAAAAGTAAAATATGTAGATATATGATATTTTAAGATGTCACAATTAACTTTTAACTACAGTGTTCATTAGTATTAACAAACTTGGGAGGATAAATTAACTCTCTTATCTTTTAGTATTGTCAAAGTTGAGTTATCATTTTCCATATAAATTCTTCTTTTTAAATGGTGCACACTAAGACTCCAGACTATTTGCCTTCTCTCTTTGAATGTCCCCTCCCACATTTATGTTGGAATTTAATAGTTATTGGCATAATATTAAAAGTTGGCATTTTTAAGATAATGAAATTGTCATCAGAGTAGTCAGCCCTCAAGAATGGGCTAGTGTCTATGTTAGGCACATCACTGTGATAGAATGGCATATGTACAAATCAAAAGAGGCATTGTATATTTGACCTCAGAGTTTCAAAGCTTCCCACCCATTGTCGTAGGGATGGCATGGAGAACAACTCACCCCATGGTAGCAGGCAAGCAGAATGAGAATGCTTGCACAAGTAACTTTTTGCTTTTTCTCATCCAATCAGATGGAATGGCCCACATTTACAAAGCTTCCTAGTTCCTTCTGTAATCCTCACAAGCCCCTGAGGTATGCTTTATTTATTTCTTAGGCACCTGTCAGCCAAACTGACAATGAAGATTAAGAATCACAAGCCCACCCCTTATCAACTTGATAGCCAAACACATCTTTTTAAACTGTTCTGTCCCTGGTCCTCAAAGGGTCCATACCCCTCTCATAATCAGCCTCTCATTCTCCAAATATTCTACAGCTACTGTATTGTTCAAAACACTCTTGAGATTCAGGATGCCACAGATTTAATCTGAAACAACCCCCATGCAGCCCCAGGCTGCTTCTCCACCTACAACTTGTGGTGTGACGTGAAGGCAATGGAGCCTTTAGGAGTTGTGTCCTGGTTTGCAGTTATCCCAAACAAGGTTTTTGAAATTCTCACGAAGCCTTAGTTCATTTCTTTATTCTTTGCCTCTGGTATTTATTAGGTTCTTTTCGTTTGTTTGATAAAATAGCTGACAAAAGGCAACTTAAGTAGAAAATGATTTGTTTTAGATTATAATTCCAGAAAGGATACAGCCTATCGTGATGGGGAAAGTGTGGTGACAAACAGGGAAGGCAGAGTGGCTGGAACAGGAAGCTGGTCAGCTGATTACAGTGTAGCCACACACCAGAAGCAGAGGGAGAATAGGAAATGGAGCCGGCTTATAAGACATTAAAGGCCTCCCACAGTGATATATTTCCTCCAGCAAGGCTCCATCTTTTAAAAGTTGCATACCTTCCTAAACCACACCAGCAAGAGGGACCAAGTGTTCAAATACATGAGCCTATAGAAAATATTTCCCGCTCAAATTACCATGTGGTTCATAGCCATGTGAGCAAGCTGAGGCACCACATTCACAACCAGAAAGGATCAAGGCACTCCATTTCACTTCCCTCCATGATAAACTGTGGTCCTTGAGATCCAAAAGCCAAGGTGAATCTTCCTTTTCTTAACATGCCATTGAACATGTGATTTTATGTCTTTAGGCTGGCCTGTGGGAGGGATTTGGAAAGATTTAGAGCCGTAGGCAGAACTCATGGACCATCCTGTTACGGTGAGATCCAAAAGACTAGAATACTGACAGAATGTATCCCAGAAAGACCTTGCTCATGAGGACTCGGGCGGAAACAAGAACTATTTGGTAACTAGAGTAAGAAGAGGCTCTTCGTCTTCCTTTTTGGCCAAGAATCTGGCTTTGTTTCTGAAGAAGGACGCTTAAAAGAAATACCACACCAGCTCAGAATTGAGAAATAGATGATTATTTATTTAGGGGTAGACTCACAAATCAGAATTCTCTGCTAGAACAAAGATCAGGAACTGAATCCCGCAGCCGGAAAAGAGGCTGGACGCATGCTCTACATCGGCATAAATAGTATAAGAGGCCACGACCCAGTGGGCATGTAACCACTGGCTGTAGGACTTCCTATAGCATGTTTCACTAGTGGCCTGAAAACTTTAGTAAGACTGAATTCCAGAACACTGGAGTAATTTATTTGGCAAATAAATTTGAAGACAGTATAACATTCAGGCTATGACATGTTTGTTATTTTAGTCAGCTTTTCACAGAGCTGGGTAAAAAAAAAAAGGAACAGAAAGAAGTAAAAAATGTGCAGTAAACTGTGAAGAAAAGAGTAAGCACATTATGTTGCACACAAAGCAACTGTATTTGTTAGATTAGTGTCATTAGAAGCTTCACGCTTTGAACTGGGACAATAGGAAAAGTGCGTTGATGGCAAGAGCTCGTTCAAAATTGGCTCCAGAATGCAAAAAGGCAAACACAGTTTAAAGGCTTTCATGCAAAAGGAGAGTGCCTGAAAATATAGTTCAGGCAGACAGCTGAAAGGGTGCCCTACTGGAAAGGGACCACCCTAGGAATTGTTTTCCAAGGTTAAGCTACACGGTAACCAGAGGCTACTGCAGCTATGGTTTAAGGCACCCTGGCTGTCACTCCAACTGACATCAGAGTTTGGTGTTGTGCACGTGGTACTGACTTTACAGGCAGACAGAATGCAAGAGAGAGGCCTTAAGGTTCCAGGGAAAATCCTGTTTGACCAGGCCACGTGTAGCAGATCCGGTGCCACATAAAGCCCAGGGTGGAGAAGTACGTGATGCTTTGCCGGTGAAGCCTAAGTTGCAGAGGGCACTGGAGATGGCAGGAAAGTGCAACAGCTGCAAAGCAAAACCCAAGGCGCCGTAATTCCATTGCAGCCATGCAGAGCACCCAATTCTATTTTAACCTTGAGTCCTCTATGGAGTTATAGCTCTAAATATCTTGGGCAAATCAAATTTACGTCTAGCTCCATATCTTATTTTGGTTGTTTCGCTTCATTGGTTCAGCTAATGTACACTGCTTATTTGTGGCAGGAAAGTAACTTGTAAGAATAATGTAAAAGAATTTAAGCGTGGATGACTGCACATACACGCTGACAAAATTCTGTCTTTCGTTCATAAATACTTTTCAAGCTGATACAACAAATCAATGGCACCAGGAGTACAGACGAGATGAGCCCTCGCCCGCAGCTTTCCGAGCACCTACAGTTCTATGTATCTGCTGCTGGGATGTCAGGGAGACATTCCGGAGGCAAACTGTACCGCACAATATATCCATCCCAAACACAGCATCCACTCTTTACTTTATATACGATCTCAACAGACTGTTCTGGAAAAGACAGGCTTGCTGGACTGGAAGTAAGGTCGTCTAAAGGTAACCTTACACCTCCTCCCTTTTTTGCAAGATCATTAAATCCTTGATAGGCTAAGCATGTTACTTAACCAAGTATTTTAAACAAATCATATCGATTGTGTTTTCATTCAGTACCTGAGTATGTTGTGGGAATTCGGTCCGATAACTAATCGGATTGGGCAGCTTGACCCTATGGGCGTGGTCTTCTCTGGGAATACCTGACCCAATAAGAACCAGGGGTTAGGGGTCTGGGGGTCTCTTGGATGGTGGTTGAGCTGGCAGCAAGCCATGGACTGAAGCTTCCCCATCGCCTTTTGGGAACAAGGTTACAGAGCACAAGCGGAGATCTGGTTCCCCAGCAGGAACAACGGAGTATCTGGTGACACGGCCTGGATTCCTCATTCTGTCTTGGAATCATTGTGCACGGATTTTGATATTAAAAAAGCAATACAATCCCCAGACTTCCCTCTTTATGAACATTCACTTATAGCTGCATAAGATCGTGGCAAACATTCTTCACCCATCGTCTTGACCCTAACCAAAGTTTCACTATAGTTAGAGCAAGATCAGTGAGCCTGAAGTCACCCAAAAGGACCAAATCATGTCACTAATTTAGGATAATGAGGGAAAGTCTGTCTCTCATCCTTGACTGAAATATTATATAGAAGGAAGCATCCTTCCTTTTTTACAAAGAAGAATTTGTCCTGGGAAATGTGCAACAATGCTGTGATTAACTGAAAAAATTCAAATGGCCCCTCCGTCTAGACAGCATCCTTGCAAAGCCAGTCCCTGCTGACTTGGCTGGTCTCAGGACATTTTCTGACCCGGACTCAGTGAACTTGGCTCAAACAGATGTTTGAAAAACCCTTAGGCACAGAGACGTCCCTACCCACTGTTCTCGGAAACCCTGTGTCATCAAGACCTGCCTCTTGGGCTGCATGGTTTACACATGGCCAGGGCAGCCCTGGCTTTGTCAAGCTTGAGCCAGCAGCCTGATATCAGAACGAGAACATTCTAGATCCTGGTAACCCAGTGAGACAAGACTAGAGAACCCACCTAGTGGACTCCCAAAGCAAGAAATACCATTTGCTGTTCTAAGTCTGTATGTTTCCAGGTGGTTAAGAAAGCTAACAGAAAAATTACAAATCCTCTTTTTCTGCACAATATAAAACATGTTATACAGTATGTAAATTAATGCATATTTATAAATTTATAGAGAGACATGCACATAAGACATGCATATTATCTCTAGAAGCGAACACATTTATATCAACTTGCTCAGTATTCACACTTCTTCTAAAATGAAACGCAAGCTTTCATCACCATGTGATCAGAAATTTCTTAGGGCTCCGTCACAACAGAAATACTGGTAAGTTTATCAGGTCGAAAGTTACTGGCAAAAAACATATAGGAATGTGATGGAAAAGATATTTTTTACAGAATTTTGTGAGTAATCTTAATATTCCTTTCCTGATTTCCCACATTATCATCAGAAATATTGACATAATATAGTACATGTACTATACATTTTTTGCATCTTTACCTTTAAGATCGTTCAAGCTACTTTCAAATTTCCTGTTACTTTTAACCATAAATTTAGATAATTAATTTTAAATAAAGTCTTTAATCTGCTTCTTGAGTCAAATAATTTTTTCAGATTATGTCCCATTTTTTTAAAAAAATATGTTTCAAAAGCTTATGATCTTAAAAAAAATAAGTAACAGGGATGGAGAGATGGCTCAGAGGTTATAAGCACAGACTATTCTTGTACAGGACCTGAGTTCAGTTCCCATGACCCACATTGGGCAAAACCACCATTGAGTCAAGCTCCAGGGAATCTCATGCCCTCTTGGCCTCCATGCGCAGCTTCACTCGTGCACACAAACTCCCATAGACACTTACACAGAATTTAATATAAAGAGGAATCTAAAATAGATAAATAACCCAACTAGAATATGGGAAAAGGATCTAAATAAAGACTGTTGTGCTGGCTAGTTTTATGTCAACTTGACACAAGCTGAAGCTTCTACTGTTATGAATTGTAGGTGGGGCTTTCGTAGGGACCACCAGCTCCCCAATAACTGATGTGGAGACTTATAATTAATTATAAATGCTTGGCTGATAGCTTATGCTTGTTACTAACTAGCTCTTACAACTTAAATTAGCCTATATTACTTATCTATGTACTACCATGTGACTTGGTACCATTTTTCAGCATGCTAAGTTCATCTTGCTTCCCTCTGTGTCTCTACCCTTCCTCATTCCCATGCTCTCTTTCTCCCTGTCTACAAGTCTCACCTAATGTCTTTCTGCCTAGCTATTGGCCATTAGCTCCTTATTAAACCAATGAAAGCAGCAAATCTTCACAGTGTACAAAAAGACTCTTTCATAACAATGAGTCATAATGTAAATATCTGATATGCAACCCGAAAGCGTTGTGACCCACAAGTTGAGAACCGCTGAACTAGAGTAACAGATAAAAGAGTTAGCACAGTATAGGCAACACCAATGTGCGTTCTTTGAGTACAATAGAGTCATTCTCTGATTTGATAAGTTTTACCTGGAAAGACGATAATGCCAAAACCACCCCAGGCAGATAGTTGTGAGCCACCATGTGGTTGTTGAGAACTGAACTCAGGACCTCTGGAAGAGCCGCCAGTTCTCTTAACCTCTGAGCCACCTCTAAGTTCATTGTGTCTCCCAGGAATAAGGAATCATTGACAAGGAAGCTAGCAGAGGTAACAAAGATTTGTTAAAGCGTAGGAGTTGGAGTGAGAATGGCTCCCCTAGGCTATTTCAATACCTGGTCTCCAGATGGTAGAAGTGTTTGAGAAGGTTTAGAAGACATGGTCTTGTTGGAGGAGATGTGTCACTGGTGGCAGGCTTTGAGGTTTCAAAAGTTGATGCCATCCCTAATTTGCTTTCTCTGCCTGCTTGTGGATCAAGATGTGGGCCCTCATCTACTCCTCCAGTACTAAGCCTGCTGTTAGATTCCCTACCATGATGGTCATGGACTCTAACCTAGAACTGTGACGCCCCAATTAAATACTTTCTAAATTTCATGTATTTTATCACACTAATAAAAAGTACCTAAGACATAAAACATGTGGGAATAAGCTCCTGGGAGGCAGAAGGGCTACAGAAGGGGAGTGTCACTGTGCTCCCTACATTAATTCTAGAGAAATTATGGCAGCAATCAGATGAAAGCTGAGGTCATCCTCATTAGGATTGGTCCTTTCTGACTACATCACAGGTTGGGCCAGTAAGGGGCCTCCATGTCCTTCACGTAACTCTTTGATCTGCCTAACAGAGCAATGGCCTCATGGTCACATGTGACTGGCTCATGCTCCATCATGAGCTCCACCCATACTGAGAGCTTAATTTCTGTCTTGATGTTTTAGTAATGCATAATGTACACATTTATAAATTACATGTTTATAGTAGGAGGACCGCTTGTTTTTTTCCGGCTGCTCAGCCCCAAAATAACCACACAGAAACTGTATTAATTAAATCACTGTTTGGCCTGTTAGCTCTAGCTTTTTACTGGCTATCTCTTAAATCTTAGTTTAACTCATTTCTATTAATCTGTGTATCAACCTTTAAGAGCATATTCTGTTCTTGCAGAGGATCCCAGTTTAATTCATAGCACCCACTTTAGGTGGCTCATAACTGCCTATAATTTCAGCTCCAGGGACTCTGATTTGTCTGACCTCCACAAGAACCTGCACTCATGTGCACATAAGCTGTCCAATACACACAAACATATATGCATGTGCACACCCTCTTCCACACACATACATACATGACCAAAAAAATAAAGTAATAAAATAGCGAGGGGAAATAAAAACCAAGTTGACAAAATAAACCCATCCTCAGAGGAAATCAAAATTCAAATTTACCTGCAACATCAGCCAGAATACAGAACATGAACCCTGGCCAACGGTTGTGCGCTATTCTATGCCCTGCCCAAATTCATATGCAGAATCCTAAGCTTCAAGCATGACTGTCAGAGAGATAAAGACTTTAGGAGGTAATTATGGTTAAATGAGGTCATATAAGGGTCCAATCTATCCCGACTATATGTGGTCTTGTAAGAAGAGAGCAAGACCATCCTTCTCCCACATAAGAGGACCACAGCAAAGCACCAGAAATGTAACAAGGCCTGTCAGAAACTTGATTTGGGTCTTTTTCAGCCTCTAAAACTGAAAAGAAAAAAGTACTTCTATTGTGTAAGCCACTTTGTCTTGCAGCCCAAGGTTGCTGGTACTTTAAAGGACCTAATTAATCTATGGGAGGTTAGATCAAGACAGTCCTAAAATTTCTTTTAATCTAATTTTACATGATTGGATTTCCCAACAACCTCCAAAGGTCTCACTGTCTAATCCTTTCTATCTTACAGACTCAAAAAGATTTTACCTTGAGTAAATGGGGTGCAACTAGCTACCATGGAAAAACCAAAGCCTGTGGGCTACACACACACACACACACAC
>LOEQ01014153.1:0-18919 GCA_001685075.1 Bramus lutescens | reverse complement strand
AGAGAGAGAGAGAGAGAGAGAGAGAGAGAGAGAGAGAGAGAGAGAGAGGTCAGTTCCTTCAAACATAGACAGCTGAATGTCACCACAGTGGAGTTTGGAACAATCGGAAGTCCTTGGAGGTCAATGGGAATAGTGCTCTGAAAGTGTGTGCTATTCCATCCTGACCTTACAAATGGAGATTCCATGTTGAACATAAGCTTGTCCTGGGCTCACTGAGCACAGCTCTGTCTGAATCTAGGGAATTCTTAGAGAAACCTCCACCCGCTCATAGGTGTAAACTCACAGGTGCAAACTCCACTCTGTATTTATCTGAAATCTTCTGTAGCCTCCAGCCGCTGTTCTAGGTCCTGCTGTATTTGTTTTGAGTTGGGGCAATGGTACCACATTGAATGGAGTCCTCCAAAATGTGCCACCCATTGGAAGATTCTGCCCCAACCTCCACTGTGCTTCGCCATCTCAATGATGTCATCCTTTTCATAGGAGTGATGACATCTCCGCATGCTGCACCCCGTGTTCCAATAGCTGCTGAATTTCCAACTCCACCTCAGGGTGCCTAGGCCAAAGTTAATATTTCTCTTCTGTGTATGTGTTAAATTGAAAAATACAGACCTGCTTACCCATGGAAAAAATTTTGCTTCCTTATTTAATATTTCTTTCAAGCGGTTTTAATTGTCTTGTGTACATTTTTAATTGTCTTACTCCACAACTCAGTAGGTCCCAAGCCCACAGGACACAGATGGGAAGTGCTCTAAACCATGGAGACAGCCAATCAGCATCCTCAGGTTAAAATGTGGCGCATCCAATCCAGTTTATGAAGGGTCCTTGTGTTTATTATTTTTGTATTGTGTATGATAACACACTCAGTCTGAAGATAAAAAGTAAAAACGCAAAGAAACCAGCATTTCAGAGCATATAAGACTCATTTTACATGTAATTAGAGCTAACAATTTCTTTTCATTTATAAAACATACTCTGATGACCTTTGAGGTTGGTGGCGGGATAGGACATTAGCTAATAATTACGGTTTGATTTGCAGTGAAATGTTGGAATAATTCTTCCTAGGGAGCCCGAGGAGCAGATTTCAGTCTTGTGATGAAGCATCACTGTCCCCTGCTGGTCCACATGGTTGTAACAGTCTGGAAAAGATTGCAACAAGAAACCAANAAAAAAAAAAAGAAGAAAGAAAGAAAGAAATTTAAAGAAATCACTTTACTAGCTAGAGGTAAACACTTCCCCTCTAGAATTGTCATTTAATTCATTTATAAAACAATCCCTTCCCACAATTTTCTGAAGGTTGTAAATGATGTTTTAATGTTTTGAAATGCGGATATAAATTACCCATTGAGAAACTCCAGGGAAAGCCCTGCTGTGGGCCAACATCATGAATCCACAGAACATTTGAAAGAGCAGAGCTCTCTCATTCAGTCTCATCATCCAGGAGGAGGGGAATCCTCACCTTCCACTGGCTCAGCCTCTTAGGTCTGGGTCGTCCTCCTAAAAGCTTTCTCAACACAAGCCATAGCCACTTAATTTGCATCCCTTTGTGGGATGGTGGTTTCCAATCTTCAGCACATGAAGACAATGCCTAAATTGTGTAAACAAACGACAGGCTGTGTGGGAGGAGTGAAACTGACCTCCTAGGAGACCCAGAAGGACGATGGCGGTGATAGCACATTTCCTAGGCTTCTCTTAGGGTCCTCACCGTGGAAAACAGCATTAGAAAAGTGAGATTGGGCTCCATTTCTATTTAATTAGGATTGATGGCCCACTTACATATTTAAATAGCCGCTCCAAACTCCCGTTTAATTCTTATTACTCTGTGTCTAGAAACAAAGTTGCTTTTCCCCTCTTCATGTAAGGATCTGAGCGATGCCAGACAGATTTTCTTCAACCTGGTTTGTATCTGTCACTGCACAAAGAGAAATCCAGACGGGGACTGTTTGCTTTGGAGACACTCGAGATATTTGCGGACTTGTGTTTATGTTTCTTCTGTCTTCTAGAAACCACATTTTTCAGGGTCTGCAACCACCCCTGCAGAAGGTACAGAAAGAACATTTCACTAATAAGGTCCACTTGGAAGGTCCAGTGAGCTCATCTTAAAACTTTGTCCCGACACCCTGCTCACCAAGAACCCGACTGCCTTCCCCATCCATGCCTTTTATGAAGCCCTAGAGGGTTGCCGTGCTAGAGAGTTGTTTGTTTTAAAGTTAATAGGCAAAATGTAGGAAGGGGTTCAGCTGACACTCTTTTGCCTATTCGTATCCTCTGAAACTAGGTTTCCATCAATTTGATTGCCTACACACACAGAGCAAAAGCCTATTAGGAGTCCTAGTGGGGACAAGTCAAAGAACTTTGAATTGGGTTTCAAACACCCTGTGCTAGTTTGCTTTCTGTTGATGTCCTGAGCACCATGGCCAAAAGTAACTCAAGGAAGGCAGGACTTACTTCACTGTATAGGTCAGGCAAACCAAGGCAAGAGCCTGGAATTATGAACTGAAACAGAGACCACGGAGGAGCTCTTCCTCAAGGTTTGTAGCCTTTGGCTTGCTCAGCTGCGCCTACTTAGGAACGGTACAGGCACAGTTGCCTGGGCCCGCCTACATCAGTTGGTAATTAAGAGAATGCCTCACAGCTTGGGCCACAGAGCACCCGATCTGGGCAATTCTTCAGTCGTGATTCCATCTTCTCATGTGACCCTGGGTTGTATTGAGTGGACAGATGAAGCTATGACCCCACCCAACCATAAAAAGAGAAAAATTCATTTAAACTTGAGATAAGCTCTCATGAAGGAAGGAAAGAATTCTTGCTAAGAAGTAAATGACAGATTTCTGCTTAAGGCCATGGCGGGGGCAGTGAACTCCGCATCTCACATGTACTGATTGGCAGGCACACTTGTATTATGCGTTCCATAAAGAAAACATGTGGCCAATTAAACCATGACCCCATGATTTCCTTCAATTAGAATCTTTACACTCATCAGAAGCGATTATTCTAGATAGATTTAGATACAGCTTTTAAAATCAGTTATCACCTTTAGGTGAACGTGCAATAGAAAATGTAAGCCAAATAATTTAACTCGAGTAATTATAAGACATTTTCCTTTCCTGTTGAGAGTTCAACAGAGAGTATGTGGAACAAGAAGACTCTAAACAACCTGGCAGAGAGCATATAGAAAATGCTTGGCTTATAGAAGAAATGGAACAAAGGTTGTGGGGCACATGCTGCCATGAGATGCATTGTGGAGAATCTTGGCAGCGCTGATGGGAATAATGCGGAAGAGAATAAAGAAGCAGGCTTGGGCACTAGGTAGCCGAGATGCAGTATTGGTTTTCTTAGCCAAAGAAATACCGGGAGAAAGAATTTAAGGGAAGTGAGGTTTATATCTATCTTACGGCTTCACTGGGTTTCCATCCATGGTGGCAGGGACACTCCTCCCAGGAGGCAAGAGCATGTGATAGAGACACCTTGCTTATAGAACAGAAGATGGAAGGCAGAACTCTGAAAGAGTGTCACATTCAGGGACCTCCATGACTTACTGCTAGAGCCACGTTGCTTCACATAAAGGTTCTGCAGCCTTTAAAATAGTGCCCCAAGTCAAAGACTCAGTGTTCATGAGGCTGTATGGACATTACAGTCCACCCCAGACCTCAAAGGCTCATGGCCATCTCATAACACACTAGGAATCTGATTGAGCCGTACAAGTCCCAGAGGCCTTGGTAGCCTCAAGACTTGAAGACTCCAAAGTTTTCACTGAGAATCAAGGCATCCTCTTAGCTGTGAGTGCCTGTAAAAATCTAAGAGTTCTATATTCCCAATATGCCATGTGCAGACTAAACACTGCCATCCCCTAGGGAGAAAGAGAGTCACAACAAAGAAAAAACTGGACTAAGCCAAGATCAAAGCCCTGCAGGGCAAACAAATTCTGCAGCTCCATGTCCAGCATTTTAGTCACATGGTAGATGTCAGTGGCCTTAGCTCATCCTTTGGCCTGACATATGGAGCACGCATGGCTCTCTCATGAGCTATGTTCAGTAGGTGTCTGTAGGTCGCTTCAGCGATATCATCCATTTCTGGTGTACCCAACATCCTGAGTTCTTCGTAATAACTTAGGCTTCACTTTTAAAGCTTCATGACTAATCTCAGAGGTTCCTAATTGAGAAGATGGCCGGGTATGCATTTCCTGGCCATCCAGACTCTCTACAGGAACCTTGGTGCAAGCATTGTGTCCTTGACTAGCCCCATCTTCCATGGTAAGTTGTATGATTGGGTTATGTGATGAGCTATGTAAACATGTCTTTGTCAATGCTTATGCACACGGAGCTTCAGGCAATGTACCACACCTGTAGAATGACACCAGAGGAAGGCCATATACCAGTGATTGGTGGAGATTTTAGGAAATTGCTTCTATTCCAGGTTGTAACCAGTAATGATTTTGAAGATCTAGGAAAACATACCAGAAGTAGAATGTCCCTTTTTTATTGGACAATCATAATGGGCAATTTCTTTCCATCACTGTAAAGTAAAGCATGGGCAGTCTAATGAAGGGACTGGGTCATTCCCCCTAATATCTGCCATTCTTCTAAGGAACCCTTTTTCTTGGTTCCCATCTGATACCCCATGAACCCAGTCTTTAGTGTGCATGAGTCTGCAGGCACCCTGGTCTTCTGAACTCCCATTAGAATGAAGGGTGGTGACTTCTCCCTTAAAGTGATAAATCCCTGTTTCCTGGTATCTTGGCAACACTACTTTGAAGGTGTATAATGGATTGTTCTGTTACACCCTATGTGCACTAGGGTGCTCACCATTTTATGTGCTTTGTTGATGGGTCTGTGATCGTCCCTGAAGCTCTTGTTGCAAATGGAGACAGTTTTTATTTTGCATAGCGAGAAACTGTACAGCAAATCATAATCCATTTTGTGTCTTTCTAGAACTTTCCAGTGTATATAGAACCAGTCTACCAACTGCTGTATCCCTTAGTTGCAAGAGAAAATTGTGTCCTGATTTTGAAGATGTAAGATTTAGTTTATGAATTGATTCAGAAAATAGACTTAAAGGGTTTCCAGAGTTAATGTAAATCTGAAGCCCCCTGCACTAAACCTTGAAAATTCTACTAGATTATGAAAGCTTTATCAGCTCTCAATCCAGTTAAGGTGTCTGGTAGCCAATATTGCTTTCCTGTGTTTTAGTCTTGATGATAATGCTGGTGATGATGATGATGGTGATGATGATGGTGATGATAATGCTGGTGATGATGATGATGGTGGTGATGATGATGGTGGTGGTGATGATGATGGTGATGATGGTGACATTAATGATGATGGTGATGTTGAGGATGAGGATGTTGGTGGTGATGATGATGCTGGTGATGCTGGTGATGAGGACTGTGATAAGATCAGCTAACTTACCTGAGTCTTTTCGCAAGCATTTAGCACTCACTCATCCATCACGAACATCCATGAAGCAGAGAACAGTACATTACCTATATCCTAAAATAGAAATAAAAGCACGTAAGCATGCAGTGATGGTATGCCTTGTGTCACACAACTAAGAAATGGCACCTCTAGGATTCAAATCAGTCTCTGGCTGTCATGAGCATGCTTATAAACTTCAAGCAAGTTCTTACACAAGCTAGAGTGATTGCTGCCCGATTGGAAGAAGAGCTTTGAAAATAAAACTTTGTGAACACTTGCGCGTTCTTCTCCCCTGGCTCTCCTAATACCACTACCCTTGGTCCTACATGAAGTCACTTCCTGTGAAGCAAACAAAGACATTATCCTTGGGTCCCTTTGGGGTCATTCTCCACAGGGACCATTTATAGCACTTTGAATGCAGTGCCCCCTCACAGCCCCCTCCAAGGGTGCTCTGTGTGTGTTCCCAGTCTTGTGTGTGTTGGCATGTCCTGCTTTTCTCCTCCTCTTAGCCAGCTCCAGAATCCATAACTTGCCAATCATCTGGGATTCATCTCTTCTCATCTCTATGTGCAATACCAGCTGAGCTGATCTAAGAAACCCTACATTCACCTCTTCTCCACACTCCCGGCCTCGTCCACAAACCTAAATGTCGTTTCCTCTCACCAGTCCGGTCTTCCCTGAAGAATGAGTTTACAGGGTCGCTGTTAGTGCAGCCTGGCAGCTTGAAGAGAGGAAAGTTCTCTTCCTAATCCTGGGGGCTGGAAATCCAAAATAAAGACTTTGGATTGGGAGTTGTTGAGGCCGTCCTCTCCAGTGCATGGGTAGGGTTTCCTTTCTCCACATTCTCACAGGGTCTCTCTTCATAACTACTTATCAGGACAGCAGTAACATTGAAATAAGCTTTGTCCGTGTGACTTCGCTTGCACACAGCTCTATCTTTGAAGATCCAGTGCCAAATACTGTTACATTCTGAGATATCGGGAGTTAGGATTTCAGTGATACCCCATGCAGTCCTGGACGTACTAACTGCCACATTAGTCTTTTCATAAGATCCTGTCAGACCCTATCACCTCGGGGAATTTAGCGTGTAGTTAGAAGGAAACCTAATGGCATCTGTATGGATTTTCTGGCCATGCACACTGCTTAACATTTTAGACTTGAGAAACCATGGTGCCTGCAAGCTCTCGGGCAACTGGAGTCCCACAGCCTCTGCTTCCTGGAGAAGTGTAAGAGTTGATTCTCTTGGGCACTAAATGACATGCTCATGTGCAGACACAGCTCAGCAGCATCCTTGGCCTTGGTGAAGAGGCAACAAACGTTCGCGGTCCACAGTTCTCATACAATCACTCAGCTTCTTCCTGGGACTGTGCATCTACTCCTAAAGGGCTCAGCAGTCTCTAAATGGTTTCCATTTTTAGTCTTCTTACATACTAGTCTTCTGAGCTTATTTCTTTGTAACTCGATCTATCTCAAAATCTCCTAGGTGATAGTAGTAGCTTGGCATAAATATTATGTCTCTACTCAACAAATGAAGCTGTTCACAATCTGAAAACTGCCTATCTATCTTTATCCCTCAGTAACTCCTGTAAACTCACCTTGATCTGCTCATAGCCCAAGCTTTCAGGACCTGCAAGTTTGTCTTAGGCTCTGTTGGGAGGCCTTTTCTTGCTCAGGAACCTATGTTTTTTTTTCTCAAAACTTTCCCTTGCTAGGAGGAATTTCCCAGTAGCCCCTGGGCCTTTCTCCTGGCGGTATTCCCTGGGCAGCATGCATGAACTTAGGACAATCTGCTTCATTAGACTACAATGTAATGTGAGCGAACTGGATTGTATGCTAGAACCAAGGACAGAAGACTTGATTCATGTTAGCATCATCTCTAGTCTGCTGTAATACGTTCTTGGGTAGCACTGTAGAACAACATCATTTCTCTGTCTCATTCCTCAAAAAACAAAAGCAAAGACCAATGAAAAGTCAATTCTGAAGCCCAGATGTGCAAGTCCAACTTCACATAGGCTTGCCCTCTACCTGAAACATTTCCTCTCCTTTGTCTTGTTTGGGGAAACATGCCATGATATCTCACTGCTCCCATTCCTTATTCATGATGGCACAAAGGGGATGCTTAAGGTTCCTATGTCTTACCTTTCTTACTCATAGGAGAGGATAATTTTGTTTCAACTCCCATCCAATGGGAGCAGGATTCTTTGGCTCCTCCCAGCACAGGAGCTCATTATCAAGAGGCAAGAACAGCGCTCCCTTCCTCCTGTTTCTGTCACTTATACCCTATGTCACCTTCATGTAATACTACAATTAAAAATGCTGATGTATGATCGTGTAATTACAATTAAGTATTTTCAAGCTTTCGCCTCTGTTTAATCTATGCACTGAGGCTCAGTGTCGCGTGGCATTATCCGCTAAAAAAGTCTCACTCATCATTAGCCATGTTGATTGCATTTCCCTACTTGTACAAACTTCGTTTCTGAGGGCTGTAATTCTATGTTGATTTATTTTTAATATTTTTATTAATTCATTGAGAATTTCATACATTACATTTTGATCATTTTCATCAACACCCCTTCCTTCCAAATGCACCCCTGTTCTATTCCCACCAGCTCTGTGTTCTGCTTGTTTAAAACCCTTTGAGTCCAAACTGTGCCTCAGGTTACACCAATTCTTTCTAAAGCCATCCCTCCTCTGAACTCCCTATCCCAACAACTGTTCCATAAAGCCTCATTTTCCCAATACCTCTTTCGTCCCAGTGTCAGCTGCGCAGATTCCCACCCTCCAAAGGGGTCTCTCTGCAGCTCTGTGTCTAGGAAACTTTCTCTGTACCCTTTACTGTCACCCCCACAGACAGTGAAAAAACAGTGACAGAGTTTAAAAGTAAAATAATCCCCCAAAGGCTCTTACATTTGAACACTTGGCAGCGGTACTATTTGGGGAGCTTGTGGAATGTGTGTGAGGAGGAGCCTAGTTGGAGGAACTGAATCTATCTGGGATGCAACAGAAGATTTATAGTCCAGCCTACTTCCTATACTGTCTTTGTTTCCTGGTTTGCGGAGACATGAATAGCCTCCTCCTCCTGACACCGCGGATCCTGATGAACCCCTCCCTCCAGACCCTGCCATGCTGCACTGTACCCTCAAACTGTGAGCCGAACAAACCCACCTTCCTTTATGTTGCTCCTCATCAGGCATAAGATCAAGCGATGAAGAAAGTGACGCCTGCTTGTGGTGTTTTGCTGCCCAGTACCCGTTCACTTGGAAATGCCTGGCCTTTTCTTTGGAAAAAAGCTTTTCCTACTCTAGTGCCATGTGGTTGCTACTGCAGATGTACTTAACAAAGGCTAATGAGAGTCTCCCTGGGAGGGTCTGGAAGAACCTGACTGGCAGACTCAGGATCTGTTATCTTATCTATCCATCTTTTATAGATTGATGCTCCCTAGTGAATATCCACAGGGCATGAGCAGCTTTCCACTCCGCTCCTGAACTAAGTTGCCTTGCAAACTTCTTCCTGGTCTCTCTAGTCCCTGGTCTTTATTGTTTTTCATTTCCTCAAAGCAGACTCTTTAGCCATGCTTCATAAATCAGTATAACCTTTGGGTTTGTGCCTCCTCTCCTTCCAAAGACTGTGCACAGCGAGATTTGTTGGTTTTCTTTAGCATTCTCTTTCTCGATTGGACTCTCATAGAGCAGAATTTCTGACTAGCCGGTGGCAATAAAATGTAAGCTGTGCAGAAGGCTTCCTTCTTCAGGCAGCTTGTCACAGAGAACACCTCATGAGCTCACAGGTGGAGCTGAATGACAAATCGGTAAAAGAACACGTGCCACAGCGATCTGAACCCACGATGACACATCTTGGGATGAAAGGGACATCTTGATGTTGGATCTGCCTGTGCGGCACATAATAACTCATCGTCAAAGGTCAGGAACATGTTGGTCTTTGCCAGGCTAATGTAACAGGTGAGCAGCAGACTCTAAAGCTTGAGTTATCTATGGGAAAAGTAATGACTTGGTGCCCCAATTCCACGGGTCTTTTTCATGCTTTGTCTACAGGAGCCTATTGGGCTTTCCAATGTAGTAGTTCAGTGTTCCTCTGCTAGGATCAATGTTAGATGGGCCAGATCTTTTTTTTCTCCTATTATGTTTACATTGGCCTCCGCCTTCCACATCCTTTCTGGTCTCCTCCACCATTATTCCTTCCCAATTTTATGTGTTCCATTTTGCTGTTGTTTAAACTCACTGAGTCCACTCAAGGCTGGCAGTATGTGCATGGATGTGGGGCTATTTACTGGGGCAGTGATAGCCTCTAACAGTCTTCACCCTAAACAAACCTGACTCTCTGTCCCCCAGGAGCCATCAGTTGCCAATAGCTCCTTAGTTGGCTTTGGACTTCATGCCCACCTCTGCTGAACATACTGGCAATTTGTCTCATTTAATCTTGTGCATGCAGTCGCATCTCCTGTGAGGTCAGACGTGTAATTGCTCTGTTGTATCCAGAACACAGTTTTGCTGTAGTTTACCCACGGACTCTGGCCCTTAGAATCTTTCTACCCTTTCTTGCTCATTGATCTCTGAGCCGTGAGAAGAGTGGGCATGACAGACAGCTTCCATTTACAGCTTGGAATTCCACAGTCTCTCTTCTGTGCACGGTGACCAGTGGTGGGCCTTTCTGTTAAGTGTTATCTACTTCAAGAAAAGGCTTCTCTTATTATTGCTGAGAAATACAATAATAATGGGTGGGGTACAAAGATACGTCTTTAGAAACGTGCTTAGTTCTACATCTATCTTGCAGAATGATTGTAGAAGGTTCTTGCCGGGGGCCTGTGATCTATTTAGCCGCGAGTTCTTGGCCCCTTTAATAGTGTCAGGAGTGAATTCCACCTTGTGGTCTTGTAGAGCAGGCTTTGAATAATAAAATGGCTGGTAATTCTCTGGACTATTCATGCCACTGTGGCGCTAGTAAGCATGTCTTGCCAGGCCATCCTTGTATCTGATAGGGTTCATGACTGAATGCAACTATTGATTATTTTTCTCTTCTTGTAGCATAAGCATCACTCCCAGTCCTTTAAAAGCTGCCAGTACTGAACAAGCTTCCAAGCTTGCACCACTTTATTTTTCTACACTCAGTGTCTCAAGCATTGCTGTGTTCAGTCATAGGATCTTCCTATCAAGTTCTAGAGAATAGACATTACCCCGTTATGTTTGGGAGTCTAGGGGGCCCTACTGATCAACAGTTCCAAAAGAGGCAGCTCATTTTGGGCACTGGCCGCTTTATTTGATAGCCTATAATAGTGTCTAGGAGAGCATTTGTCTTCACATTACTCTTTCTGTATATGTGCATGTTTTTGGAAACTTCTATAGTAGCAGTTTTCCGTGTGGCTTTTCAAAGGTCTTTTGTGCCGTCACACTTCCTAGTCCACCTAGCCTTCCCATCCCTCATGTATTTCATCTTCCTTGCTCTATCTGTGTCTATTTCCCTAGCTGAAAGCCCTCTACCCTGATCTCTTGCTGGTTTGCTTATTCATAAGGACCAACTAACTAACATTCTTACAATGCAACCTGTAAAAGCCTTGCCATGCTCTGTGCGCAATAAGGTTAACTCTTCTTGCTTTGTAGTAAGAAGGAACTGCTTGTTCGTCCCAGCCTCCCAGAACGGAAATAACCACACAGAAATTGTATTAATTCAATCACTGCTTAGCCCATTAGCTCTAACTTCTTATTGGCTAACTTTTGCATCTTAATTTTACCCATCTCCATTAATCTGTGTATCACCATGAGGTCATGGCCTACCAGCAAAGTTTCAGTATGTCTATCTCTGGCCATGGTGGCTCCATGGCATCTCTCTCTTTCCGTCCTTCTTTCTCCCAGCATTCAATCCAGTCCTCCCTGCCTACCTAAGTTTTTCCTTATCAACAGGCCAAGGCAGTTTCTTTATTCATTAATGGTAATCACAGCACACAGAGGGGACTCCCACATCATCACTTCTCACGAAAAACATCAGCATTTATGACCAAATTTAATTCTGTCATATAGTGTCATCTCAGAGATTCCCAAGAGCTGAGAGATTATATAGGTAAAAAAAATTCAGTTAACACTTTAATGAACCACCCATCTATTTAACCCATCATGTCCAATTAATCGCCGCCGCTCCTCCCATCCGCTCCTGTCACTCCACTTTCATGTCTTTGTTGCTTATCTAGTGCCATATGCCTCTGTCACTCGGGATTATAGACACCGAAACCATGGAACCCTCTTTAATGACGTAGTAGCCACACCATTTGTCCTTCCCAGTCAGGAAACATCCATCTCTGAATGTTGCAAAGGAGGAATGTTCCTTGCACTTATACATTTCTCTGCTGTCTTAGTAAACAACATGTCTTATTCACCCAGTTTTTGGGCAGCCCTGGAGTAGATGAAACACTTGTACTTATATAATCACCTGCTGCTCTTTGCCATTCTCTGCCAGTTGAAATTACTTTCTGTATACGATGTAGGTTCTAGAACTGCAGCCACGAGTTCAGTACACCCTATGCCTACAGTTCAATTACTTGAGCACGGGGAGAGTGACCTGTGTGGACAGGTTGTCTCTTTCAAGATTAGGCTTTGCTATCATCCAAAAAAAAAAAAAATCCTGCGGGTAAAGGATAGAAGGGGGTTGCATTTGTCAAAACAGAATCAGCGTGGCTACTGAAAAGGCCGCACAGTCAGACTCTTCCTGGGTGAGATTGGATTTGGCCTTTGGCAAAAGGAAGAAATACGATAGTAGTAACTCTCCATGGGTTTGGTTTTCAAGACTTAAGTTTTTACCTTGGCCCCCAGTGTTGAGCCCATAGGTCTACCCCTCCTCCTGGGGTTCATGTTGAGCACAGTTTCTGGCCAGACATTTTGTTGCATTTTCAGGCTAAACAAACCTGTTTGTTCCTGTGCTCCCTCTGCGCCCCCTGGCGGTTAGCTATAGGGCCATTGTTTACTCCATTTTGGGCGTGGTAATTTCCCACCTGCCTGGGGAGAATTCCACTGTACAGCAGCTAGGTATATAAGGTTTTTCCTAAGCTTGAATAAATGACATTCGGCATTATTTCCTCACAAATGACCCATGTCTCATGTGTGTTCTTTTAATCTCCAGGCCCTTGCCCTGCTTGCAAATGGTACAGTAGCGTGAACTGTACCGTAAAGAGTTATGCAGGCATTAAACCCCAGTTTGAAGGCCCTGCTCCTTTCTGTCTTATTTATGGCCTTACTTATCACAAGTGCCAAGGATGTGCACTCACCTTGCTTCGGTAATGCAAGCTGTATTAACCAATGCTTGAATGAAAGATTTCATGATGGGAATGGGGAGACGGCTCTGCTGATAACCTCCCATGCCTCACAAGGATTGAGGATATGAGTTTGAGCCCAACCATCCACATTTTCTCAAAAAAGGCTTTGTATGGTGGCATGTCTTCCTAATCCTTGCTCCAGGGGCAAATAGACAGGAGGATTCCAAGAGACTCACTGTCCAGCCTGTCTAGGCTACCTGTGGAATTTCAGGCCAGTGAGATACCCTCCTCAATAATCAAGGAGGATGATGAGGTAGTTTGGATGGAGATGGTCCCCATTAGCTAATAGGTACTATTAAGAGGTGTGGCTTCATTGGAAGAAGTGTGTCACTGGGGAAGTGGGGGCTTTGAGGTTTCATATATGCTCAAGCCATGTCCAGTTGACTTCCTGTTGCTTTCACCTTTTCCAGAACCATGACTGCCTGTACAGTGCATGTTATACCACGTTGATATGTAGAAGGAGGAGCTGCTTATTCGTCCCGGCCACCCAGAACCAAAATAATCACATAGAAACTGTATTAATTAAAACACTGCTTGACCCATTATCTCTATCTTCTTATTGATTAACTCTTACATTTTAATTTAACCCATTGCTATTAATCTGTATATCACCATGAGGTTGTGGCCTACCAGCAAAGTTTCAGCACGTCTATGTCCAGTTGCAGATCCATGGCATCTCCATGACTCCACCCTTCTTTCTCCCAGCATTCAGTTCAGTTCTGCCCTATCAACAGGACACACAGTTTCTTTATTTGTTAATAGTAATCACAGCACACAGAGGGGACTCCCAAATAACCAATAATGGACTAAACCTCTAAAACTGTATGCTATCTCATTAAATGTTTTCCTTTATAAGAGTTGCTGTGGCCATGATGTCTCTTCATAGCAATATAAACCTAAGACAGACGGCAATTGAGAAACAACATCTGGGGTGGTCCTCTGGCCTCTGCACGTATTCACACCAGTACACTGACACACACGTGTGAGAATGAGCAGAAATGCATTCATAGACCCATACATATTTGTGTGCATGCATGCACTCACACACATTAACACACCTATACACATGCACACACACACATTCACAGACACACACCACACACAAATGCACACATACACAGACTTTCTTTCACACACATAAACATGCACTCACAAACAAAGCTAGCTTTCATGTGAGAAGTTAAAATATACTTCAGGGTGATTTTGCATAATAAGGTATTTTCAGAGGCACCATGGAAAGTATTGCCTCTCTGACTTGCAAACCCGAGTTAAGAGTGTTGGGCCCTGAACCCACCTTTTTCTTCAAAATCTCCAGGGTTGTCAGACTACACCTCAGTTCTTACAGGCTTCATCTATGATCACACGCAATGACAAGGACACATGACACCTCCACCACCCCACTTTGAAAGAAAGCTGGCTTGAAGTATCACACTCACTTCTTGTTACTGTTGTGCCTTAGGATATTGAGGCATGTCCCTTCACACATTAACACTCACCAAGGCATTTGAAATAGATTTGAGTGAAGGTATTCAAAGCCTATATTCATATTAATGAATATTTTAATATAATTTCAATAACTTAATTTTAAGCAAAGAATTAGTTTTTGAACTTTAATTTAAAAGTTATTAACTCTTCTGAGTTTGAGACCAGCCTGGTCTACATAGTGAGTTCCAAGCCAGCCAGGGATACCCAGAGAAACCCTGTCTCATAAAAACAACAACAAAAAATAAGTTATTGACTGTTGTCGAATATTTGTTTACATTGTGTGAAGATGTGTCACTGTGATTGGTTTACTAGAGAGCTGAATGGAGACTGGCTAGGCAGGAGAGAATAGGTGGGACTCCTGAGCAGAGAAAGAAGCTGAAGAAGAATCTGAGGTGTAGGGGAGATGCTAGTGAGATGTGGACCAACTTGGACACGCAGAATAGAGGATAGGTGAAAAAAAAAAGCCACAGGGCAGAATGCAGATTAATAGAAGCAGGTCAATTTAAGTTAGAAGATCTCGTTGGGGACAAGCCTTAGCTAAAAACCAAGTTTCATAATTAATAAGAAGTCTCTATGTCATTATTTGGGAGCTGGAGTTCCCAAAAGAAAGTCAAACTGCAATTCACTTAACACATTATATGATTTTTTAGTACAAAAATTCTTAGAACTTGCATATACTAAAGTCATATATCTACAACCAATCTATATCCCCAGGCAAGCTGGCTGAAGTGCGTTCCCCAGTAAAATCGGGATGGGGCTGTGTCACGGGGGAGTTTGGGGTATGGGAAAAGTAGCCGTATTGAACAAAGAGGCCCTTTCTGGAAAAACCCCTCAGGCTTCCTCTGTGGCTCAGTTTGTGCTTTCTGTGGGGCAAAAGATGACAGCTACCTATGGTCTAATTAGCTTCTCGGCATTGCTAGGCAATGTGTGCCTGGTGCTTTAAGACAACATTTTTGTTTGTTTTTTAATTCAAGGGTTGCTTCTCTCAGCTGATTCTGTTTCCAAACGACATTGCCATGACATCCTTCATCAGAGACCAGGGAGCATAATGAATTTGCTGTTGTGAGCAAACACGGTTGTGTAGATGAAGCAGGTGCCAAGAACACAGACTGCACACCGAAGCCCAAAGTGCACGCCTTGTCGCTGTTACCCACGCGTCTGTGATGTCTTGGCTTCTTCACACCCACTTAGCATGGACAATTATCAGCTATTAGAATTTGTAGGCAGTTGCTGTGCTAAAAAAAAATAATAAAAATAAAACTCCAGCCCATAATATCTAATATTTTACAAACATTCCCTTAACTGGTTTGCCTCATGATGATTCCAAGATGTGTCCCTTCCGGTCCAATTTGCACAACCTGGAACCAAGTGGCCCATTTGGCTCCATCTCGTCTTTCTTTTGGCTCACAGTCTCATTGCACAACTTACCACCGACTCCACATTTGGAAGAGAGAAATCGTGCCGCCAGCTTCTGCTAATAACACTATATCTTTCTGCCACTGACTGCTAATTATCCTCCAGACAGAACTGGGGTAGTGCAGAGATGATCCACAGTTTTATAAACATTTTTTTTAAAGCTAGTACTTTCCTTTTTTTAAAATAACAAAATTAAGCTTTGGGGAAGAAAATTGGTTTTGACCCAAATTTGATGCTAAAATCGTTTGCCTGGAAAAGTCAATGTGTTCTCATACAGTGTAATGCTGGACACCACGGCCAGGTTCCTCAGAGAATAGGAGTTTGTCTCCTTTCTGTCTCACCAACCTCCATTTTCCCGTGGTGCCTGTTCCAACTACTTCAGAATGTTCTAGCTCTGTTTCCGGTGCTGCTGTGTATAGGCACAGCTTAGGGAAGAAAGGGATTATTTCAGCTCACAGTCCCAGATTAGAGTCTGCCGTGTATCTTGAACGTAAACACAGGAACCTGTCTGGGGACCAGAGTACAGCTGGACTCACGGAGCCTATGGCCCCTTTTCTCTGGAGGGATAGTGGGTCATCGGAGCCCAGGTACTTACTTGGTCCTCACCCCTCCGCGCTCACACATGCTGGTCCAAGTTTCTCCTCTGTTCCTGGCACAGACTTGTCCTGCTCGTATCCGTGTCTTTTTCTGGAACCAAGAGGGAGCCTCTTTAGAGCTATCCTCCAAACGAGTGGGATGCGGGTCTCTGATTTAGTCCTCTGTCTTGTTCTCCTTGCATCTGCATCTCTTTCTCCATAGTAAACTGAATAAAGATTAAACTCCTTAACATTTGTCCCAGTGAATGTGAGGAGGACCAAGCTGTCCATTCTTGTATCCAAATTAAACCCAGAGTCTTTGCTACGGTTATAAACAACCACAAACAGTGGAAAGACAAAGAGCAGGCTCTTCAGAGACTCCACAGAAAAGTAATTTTGAACATCGTTTACCAGGTGCATGGAAGACACCAGCAACATGTGAACATGCTTCCACTGGGTACACAGAGGAGACCAACATCATGTGAGCATGCCTCCACCAGGTACACTGAGGACACCAGCTTCATGTGAACATGCTTGCACCAGGTACACGGAGGATACCAGTATCCTCTGAACCTGTTTTTGCCAGGTACACTGAGGACACCAGTATCACCTACGTGTAGAGAACATTTATTAAAAGCACATTTTGAGAAATGACCATAACCTTATTTTAAAATTTCCCCTTAGAAAATGTTCGATTTAATTAAAGAACTAAGCAGCTACTTTCTAGCATGTTATTTTAATTAGTTACATAAGACGCGGCCTTGATGAGTTACTCACTCCTGGGCTTCGGATTCTGTTCTAGCTTGGCCCCGTCTCACATCCATGAACAAGGCTTCCCGACTTAATAATGTGTTTCTGCACTTTCTGCTCACACCCCCATTTCCCTGCAGTTGTTTTCCGAGTCGTCCATTGCTGTGTGAATCTGCTTGGTTTCGCATCCTGTGTGCTGCTGGAGACAGCCAACAGGGCTCATTGGGACTGCAGTCTCCTCTTAGAAACTGTTTTCGTTGTGCTAGGCAAAGCTGGGGGTGGCACTCAGGAAAGGGGGTGAAGGTAGGAGAGGGGTCAAGGACACCACAAGAATGGCCCTCAGAATCAGCTAAGTAGGATCACAGAGAGTCACAGAGGATCACAGAGCTGTAAGCTTGGAGCCTGCCTGGGTCTAAGCTGGGTCCTCTGCATATTCACTGTGGTTGTGAGGTTGGTGTTCCTGTGGGACTCCTACCTAACAGGGGGAGTGGGGCTGTCTCTGACTCTTTTGCCTGCTCTTCAGACACTTTTCCTCCTTCCAGGTGGCCTCATCCAGGTGCTATGAGGGTTTGTGCCTGGTCTTGTAACTTGTTATGCCACGCTTGGTTGAGCCCAGTAATATTCCTGCTCTTTTCTGAAGGGAAAGGGAGGAGGAGTACTGGGGGAGGGGGAGAAGTGGGGAGTAGATAGGAGGAGGGTGACAGTAGAGAGAGGGGGAAACTGAGGCTGGGATGTGATGATGAAAGAAGAATTTCAAAATAAACCCTCTTGTCTTGTGTTCTTTGATCACATAAATTTCACCTGCAGCTAAATGTTTTTTTTTTAAAAACCAGTGCTTATTGGCCTAATGATGTATTTCAGGAGTTAGTCTTTGAAAATATTTGATGAGACTCTCTGGGGCTTTTGGTAGGTAGATTGACAGCAGTTCTTCAAAGCTCATATTTCGCTGAGACATTTGGACATGAACTCCACTGTAAAACAAGCCAGTCCGGACAACTCTTGCCTTCTGCTTTCTCTTTTTAATTTTTTTAAAAACTGATCCTTTGTGAATTTCACATCATGCATCTCAATCCCACTCATCTCCCTGTACCTTCTCATCCATACTCTGCCCTTACAGCCTCCCAACCTCCCAAAACAAGAAAAACCAAAAACCAACCACAACCAACCAACTACAACCAACCAACCAACCAACCACAATCAACAAACCACAACCAACCACAACCAACCAACCAACCATAACCAACCAACCAACCACACCAACCAACCAACCAACCACACCAACCAACCAACCAACCAATCACAACCAACTAACCAACCAACCAACCACACCAACCAACCAACCACAACCAATCATCCAACAAAAACCAACAGTTCTTGGCATGGAAACTGTAGTGTGGCCCAGTGAGCCACACATCCTTATTTCTAAGTGTCCATTGTCAAGGAATCTAGTTTTCTAACAGGTTTCATAGCCATTGTTTGAGAACAAAGCTCTAAAGTACTGAGACGGCATAACCAAGTGAACGGTTTCTTCCATCCATATCGTGTCTCCACCTAGTGGAAAACAAAAGCAAAGAGAAGCTAGACACACTTCAGACATTCCAAGAGCATCTCCCTACTTCTTCATTTATTCTTCTTCTCACAGTATTTATCTAATCCGGCCTTAGCGGTGTTTCCTCAGACTGTCTTCCTAGATCTGATGCATGTGTGAGAGAAGAAAGAATTCATATTTTAGTCCTTAAATACCTTCAAAGTAAATGCTTTCAGAACAACTCTGAATAAAATACTTACCAATAAATGATATCATCTTGTTAGTATTAATATTATGCTATCCATATTAATGAATAAAGCCAGACAGCCACTGTGTGTAGTGATGAGGGGAGCAGGCCCTGCTTTTCGTCCAGCCCAGCTCCCGCATGGCTAGCTTATACCCCAAAATAACAACACACAAATTGTATTCATTTAAG
>LOEQ01014152.1:0-16670 GCA_001685075.1 Bramus lutescens | reverse complement strand
TCTATCTCTTTCTTTTGAATACTGGTGCAAGCCTGGGTACTGCATCTCGGTATTCTCTCTGCAGCTCCCACATACCCTTCGCCACGTGGCTGCTTACCTGCTCTGGGGCTACTTACAAGCTGAATGACTTTCTTTCGTCCTCTCTGCATCTTCCTCCTCTGAGGCACCTGCCTAGACTTCCAGCTTACCTGCCCTGTGGTTTCTCTAATAGGATTGTATACAAGCTTCCTTCTGAGTCTGTTTTAAAATTCTTCTATTAATGAAACTGAGAGTCTCGAGAAAGGACCTCAATTTCCTCAGTAACATGTGACACCCCAGATGAGACTTCCCTACATTTCCAAGATTGCACTTGATAAGGTCCAAGGCTAGGACGCAGGGAAGTAGAAAATTAGGCAAAGGTAATGTCTTGTTCATGAGAGCCCCAGAAAATGGGAAGGAACGAGGCCAAATTATATATATTTGGGCCGTAAGCCTTTTTTTACAGTTGCTTTCCCATAAAATATCCATGTTTGAAAGGAACAGTCTGTATGTCTGGAACCTTCACAGCAAATGATTTTTCTTGTACTGGAATTTTTGCTTTTCATCTTGTGAGAAGCTTCAACTCCAGGGGGTAGGGGTGGGGGCTTCCTTCTCCATCCCATGACCCCACAGTCTTCCCTTCCTTCTTTCTGTTCAGCCTCAAAATAGAACAGCAGCATCTGTGGGGTGAGCCGTGTGAGATAACTGTTCACAGGCTCGTTCACAGGACGGTAAAATTCTGACTCCACTTGTCCACGCAGTGTGGCAGAAATCACAGCCCAGAGCGGCATCTGGAGTTCTTTTATCGTTAGCAAGCCCTGCTCAGATAAAGCTGGATCTTTGATGACACTACAGAGAGGAATTCCGGGACCAGACACAGTGAAGCAGGGTTGGAGTTTATTACGTGGAATTTTTAATGTGCCTGGGAGGAGGGATAATAGAAAGAAATATCTCGGGGAAGGAAGAAAGCACACGCAAGAGCGTAGGTCTGGCTTCTCAAGTTGCTCGTGTGTCTTAGAGGTGGGTGCATGTAGGATTTAGGAAACCTAAAAAGTAGTTGCTCATCGCGTATCCAAGGAACTCCACTTTAGTCTCTTTCCCTTTTTTGGTAAGGGAGGTTACAGGGTCAGGTCCTTTGGATGGCACAGTAGTCAGATAAGATAATATCATGGATGTTAATAGCTGCCCAAGGAGGTAAAAGCATGCCTTTTAGTGGGGTTTTATATGAGATCCCTAGAAAATTTCAGGTTTACCTCTGGGAAAGGAGGAACATTCAGGCCTTTCAAGCGTGGTTCATTGCTATTTTAATTTTCATATTTCAACGTATCTCCTTATAAAATTGAATGAAAAAAATGAAATGAAGAGAAGAACATGACTACTAAAATATGAAGATTTTTATTGTAGCTATAAAGGAGAAAGCAGGCAGAGGGGAACGTCCAGGCAGAACATGGAGGACAGACTAAACCAGACCATGAGAGGAGACAGGAGGAGGCCTTTGACCGAAAGATGCCAAGAGACCAAGGGACTGGAGTAACCAAACCGGCTGACTTATAAAGGGATCAGGCTAAAGGAAAGGAAGTGAAAGCCCAGCCCCTAGGAGGGAGGGGTTTAGGGCAGGGGGCGGGGCAAGGAATGCTGGGAGGAGCCATAGGTACGGAGTGTTTCTTTGAGATCTAACAACAATAAATACTGCCTCTATGTTGGCAATTTCACAGCAAATGTGTTGGAATTCTTGATTCTCTGCTGGTGAGTAGCCTCATCCAGATTCTGGAGTAAAGGTCTCCTTTTCTTTGCCAACTCCCCCAAATTTTCTGTGTCTGTCTATTCTGCCTCATCCTATTGTCTACTGGCTGAATTTCAGAGGGCTCTCCTTATTAAAAAATTCTTCAATTCTATATAAAGCCATTAAGCAAAAAGTAAACAGAGATTGGTCATACATGTCTAATTCTAGGGAAGGGGAGACTGGGTGGGTGTTGGGAGAGAGAGAGAGGAGTGTGTGTGTGTGTGTGTATGTGTGTGTGTGTGTGTGTGTGTGTGTGTTTCATAAAACTTCGCCTCCTGGTAAACAAATATCAGGACTCCCTCTGTTTTCAGCACAGCTAGCAGCACAGGGCACTGCAATGGTTCTTAGCTCTGTCTTAGCCTGTTCATGCTACTGTAACTGCATACCACAGGCTGAGCAGCTTTTTTGTTTTGTTTTGATGTTTGAGACAGGGTCTCACTCTGCAGCCATCATCTGGAACTCTCTTATGTAAACCAGGTTGGCTTTGAATTTGTAGGTATCAGCATGCCTCTGCCTCCAGAGTGCAGGGATAATAAGGCGTGCACCACCACTACCCGGCACAGACCGGGTCACTCTTAATGATCAGAAATGTATTTAGCTTATGGTTCTGGAGGATGGAAAGTCCAAGTGGACAAGAGAGGGCAAGAGGGCATAAACCTAGACTTTTTAACAAACCTACTCTAAGGCGCCTACTCCAGCAGCGATCAGTCTGATGTTGCTCTGTCTTCACTACCCAAACATCTCCCACTAGACTCCACTTCCCCATATTATGGCTTCAAGGACCAAGTTTTCAACACATGGCCTTTGTAGCACACGTTCAAACAGGGACAATACCAAAGCACTGTTTTCAGCAAGAATGAAGAAAATGTATTTCTATAAATCAGAAATTAATGAGTTACTTCTGCCTAATATACTGAAATAAGTTTCGTTCCTGGTTGCCCACAGTTCCTCAATGATCTCATTATTAAATGCTGATTTAAATTGAGACACAGCAAGGCAGACTTCATGGTGTTTCATTAAAATCTGTGAATTCAAGAGTGATGTGCCCCGACTTCTGCCCCCCACACCCACTGCCAGTTTATTATATGCTTCTCTTTGGAACAGGGATAAAATTAGCTGATTCATTAATGTGGCAATGGTACAAAGGTAAGAAATATATGCAAAGCCGAACCGATACAGGAAAATCAGGTTGCTCAAGTGAATCATCCCACATACCCACTTGTATTTCTTTTGCATCTATTTCTGGGTGCATAGTAGAGTGCAATTATGAGGACTCATAGAATCTTTCTAGGGATATGCTTGAATTTGTGCCAGCAGCATCCATCGCTTCCTTTAAGGCCTAGTTCTAGTCACACCTTGAGGTCTTTGAGGAGAAAAGACAAAGGATTATTGACTCAAAAGGACTAGTGGAGGGGCCCCACAGCCTCCTTATAAGACAGGGCAGCTATAGAATGCAAAGGGGGAAAGAACAGGGGGCTGAAATCTTTCCTTTTTTTTGGCTTATGGCAAGCAGTTGCTGGGGTGGCTGGAAAGGAAGTGGTGAGTGAAAGAAGGTCAGGGGACCAATTAACATCTTTTGTCATCAGTCATTACTGGGGTCAAAAGGTTGGGCACTTGGGTAGCTAGAAAAATAAGTGGGAACCAAGTTACTTTAGTTTTGGGAATTGCATTACTTAATTAAAATGGAAGAGCTTTACAAAATGTTATGATCATTCCTACCTTTTGGTTTTATTAGATAAACGGAAAATGAGAATAGTTTCCAGTCTAACTACTTTTTGCTGAACATGCACAGTACCTATGGTGACCTGGATGAGAATGCCCCCCCCAATAGGCTGGCATATTTGAATACTTGAACAGTTCCACCAATTAGCGGAACTGTTTGGGAAGGATTAGGAGGTGTGGTCTTGTTGGAGAACATGTGTCACTCGGAGCTGACTTTGAGATTTCAAAAGCCGATGTCAGGCCCAGCATCTTGCTCTCTGACTGCTGCCTACAGATTAGCATGTGAAACCCTTAGCTAAGGCCCTAGAGCCATGCCATCTGCTTTTCACCACAATGATCATGGAGTAACACTCTAAAACTGTAAGCTAGTCCCTAATTAAATGCCTTATTTATAAAAGTTGCCATGGTCATGGTGTCTCTTCACAGCAACTGAACACGAACTAAAACAGCATCCTCATTAGAGGAGTTTGGGGGCAGTCTTTGGTAACAGAAATTTTAGAGTAGGAGGATACTGTTGACATGTCTCTTGGTGGTATCCTAGGTGAAGGATTTCAGCCTCTGGAAGGCAAACTAGGCTAGGTATTTAGAATGACAAGATAGAAAGCCATGCCTTTTGAGTTAGGGTCTAAGAAAGTGGTCAGGTTCAGGAATGGAGGTCAATCAACAGCCACAGGGTGGACAAGCAGCTATCATGGCAAGAGGTGCAAAGGGGATAGGAAAGGGCTTCAGAGAAAGAGTGAAAAAGCCTAAAGTGTCAGGGAAAATGTGTGTAGGATTTGGTCAGTGTTCCAAAGAAGAAGAGATAAAAGAAAAGGAAAAGTAATGCTTTCTGAGTAACTCAAAAAATGTGTGCAGGGTAGCAAAGTTACATGGTGACTCTGAGCCTCTGAGGGACTACAGGTACTGAAGACTTCTGAAAAGGATGAATACATCATCTCATTAAAGGGACAGTTATTCCTTCCATCTCCTTAGTATGCTTCTGGCAAATTAGCTTCACTGAGACATGGTCTCTTGGCCAGGTGATTAACAGGCCCAGTTAGATTCGCTCTTAAAGGAGAAGACAACAGTTTGTAATGTTCTGATCTCTGGAGCAGAGCAGAATGTGGAGTTTCTACTCAGAGCCAGAGGCAGTACTCAGATTCCTTTCTTTTAACCAGAAGAAAGTAGTTTTTCATTTATAGACCTCAGTGAAACCTTGAAATCTCTATCTTTTCACGTGGAATTTTAAATCTTAAGCAAGAAATTATGATGCTTCCCCTTTTAGGATTACCAGGGAATGGGGGGGCAAAGCTGATTGTGAGGGAGGAATCCATTCTCGATAACTTCTATGCATGTTAATCCCTGTCTAGCTACCTCACAGATTCATATGTTGAATTACTAACCACAACTGTGATGACGTAGAAGCTGGAGACATAAGGAAAGAAATGAACTTATGAGGGCACATGAAGTGATTAAAAGAAAAGAAAGGCAAAGTGGGTACCTTTCGGTGGGTCCTGCCAAGATATGCCACTAAGCAAATATGCCGCAAGCAACAGTTAGTGCAAGAGGTTTATTGGGAAAGAGGAATAGTGAAAGAATGCAAGGTCCTGTCGGAGTGGGGACATGAGAGTGATAGGCAGGCAGGCAGAGAGACAGACAGACAGACAGACAGACAGAGCAGGGACAAGGAGTAAGAGACAAGAAAGGCAAGAGAAGCAAGAAAGGTAAGAGAGGAATAAGAGAGCGAGTTGTGCCTGGCAGACACTTTTAAGGAGCACACACATTGAAGAGCTGAGGGTGGAGAGGCAGCTGGGCACAGGTGATGACATAATGGCCTCAGCAGCAGAGGGAGGGGAGAACTAACAGCAAAAGCCTCATGAGTGGCACAAATGTCATTATCAAAACAGTCCCCTGAGAGCACCGTCACCCTTCTTCCTGCTACGAAAATATACCCAGAATCAACAGTTTTCTGTTTGGCAGGGGGCCTGTGATGGTTCATCTAGATTTTAACTTGGTGGGGTTTAGAATCACATGGTAGGCATGCTTTGAGGCATGGACAAGAGGGTATTTTGATTAGATTGATTTGGTACCCTTCCTTGGCCCTGGAGTAAACGAATAGAGGCCAGCGTTCACTGTTCTCTGCTGCCTGACTACAGCTACAGCGTGGCCAGCTCCCTCAAGTTCCTGCTTCCACACCTTCCATACTTGTTGGGAATCTCCAGCTAGGACCCCATCCCAAGCCTGGCCCAGACTCTGCAAGTTTCGGCTCCTCCCCTGGAACTACTCAAGAGGGCACCTACAGGGTGTTTAAGACCAGACCTCTAGACCCATGACGTGATTTCTTTCCTGCTTCCTTTTCCCGAGAATCATGCAGGAGTTGCTTTGCTCGTCAATGGACTTACTGATTTGACTTACTGCATTCAGTGGAGAAACCCACTACCAGGGATTTCAATATACGTGTCAATACTACAATAAGCTATACCCTGAATGAATGAGCCAAAATGAGCCCTTTCTCCCTTTGGTTGCTACTGTCAAGCTATTTCATTACAGGAACAGGAAAGGAAGACAGAGCCCTCACCCCAATTCAGACATGACACCACCTTGACACAGAGATGTTGAGGGACAACCAAGGCCACACTTCTCCAGCTTCTGGTCATCCCCACCTTTACAGCCCCTGCTTTTCTGTGCCTTCTGTTCTCGTCTCTTATTAGGACAATGGTCACAGGATTTAGGGCCCTCCTTAGATCAAAGGAAATCTCATGTCACAATCATTAACAAATTATATCTTCCAAGACTTCTTTTCTAAGTGAGCTCACAGTCTGAGGTTCTGCGTAGAAATGGTCAGGGGAGCCCTCCTGCATATTTGATTAAGAAAGAAGATGAAGATGACATCGCCAAATACTAAAGGAGGGAGACTTTTCTTCCTCCATACTTATATCGATTCTATAAACAGCTCAGGCATAAGCCTAGGTCACATAATCAACTCCACACCTATCACAGTTTCAATGGAAGAGAGCATTCAGATTGGCTAGCCTGAGTTACATATTCACCTGCAGTAGGGCAAGAGAACTCACATGATTGACAGCCTTCTTGGAGCTACCAAGAACAGAAGTCTCCCAAAGGCAAGAAGGCTGAATTGTGTGTGTGTGTGATATAAACCCAGTCCCTCGATACCACTTCAGTTCATTCTGGAGTCAGATCTAAAGGAAAAGTAAAAATTGCAGTCTACAGTTCCAAAGACTGTTATGGTTTAAATAAAGTGCTGCAGGTTCCCTGAGGGGTGCAGCGGCAGAAATGCTGCAGGTCCCTGCAGCGGCAGGAAGCAGGCACAGAAAGGAAAAAGCTCAGGCTACAAGCAAGAAGGAAGATCTGCCTGCCTCAGAGGTGGATGGGGAGGGAGTGTGCAGGGCTTGTCTCTTAAAGGGACAGGAAAGACCATTACACAGACCATAAATTGTATTGAAAGCAGGTTGTCCTTCAAACATATTCTATAGGAAGTAGAACCAGGCTATAAAACCTTAAAGCCTGATGGGTGGTTGGTGTACACCTGTAAAGGCAGAGACAGGTGGATCCCTGGGTTCAGCGCCAGCCTGGTCCACAGAGTGAGTTCCAGGACAGCCAGAGATATACAGAGAAACCCTGTCTTGAAACAACCCCCAACCCCAAAACCAAAAACAATAGCAACAACAACAAACCCTCAAAGCCCATGTCCAGTGATGTGATTCCTTCATCAAGGCTCCAAACCCAAAGATTCCATAGCCTTTCCAAACAGTGTCGTTATCTGGGGACCAAGAGTTCAAATACATGAGCCTATGGGGGGACATTTCATGTTTGAACTACAACAGAGAGTAGAGTCATTTGATGGTGTTCTTTGGGAATTGGTTACAGGATCCCCAGGTCTAAAAACCAAACCTTCTGATGCTCAAGTTCTTCTCCAAACGACCTGGAACATGAACAGAATCTTTTCCTTATCCTCCTATGCACATCTTTAGATTATGTATAATACCAAGTACAATGCAAATGCTACTTAAGCCATTGCTAAAATGTAGATCTCAGGGAATAGAGAGAAGGAAAAGAATTGTGTACATGTGCAGCACAGATGCAGCCATTGGAGGCCAAACCACACTTTTGACCTGCGGTTGAATTCACACATACAAAGCCTTCATATATACAGGGTCCACTCCCCTCTAGCCAAACTTCCTCTCAGCCGAATTCTTTATAACAGGAAATTACATTGCTGAAGGTGCTTCAGTGTCACCTTTTGATATCAGAAACACATTTTTTTTCTTCCCAGAAGTATTTGCTTCAGAAGAAACGTGAAACTCAGAGAGTTCAGAATAAGTTTTAAAAGGAAGAATGGGAGCCTTGGTAGTTTCTCCTTCTGTAATAAAAACAAACCAATCCTACAGTACTGCTTCTTTGTCTTGTCCTCTTTGAGGACCAAGGCTTAAGGGATCGGTTTTAGCAATAGGAGTAGTATCTGTTTTCAGTCAACTTGCTGGGCCTGGTCCTGTCATGGCCTGAGTTAGCAGTGCTGACTTTTAACACAGCATATTTACTTTCCATGCAGTAATGGCAGAAAACAAGTAGCCTTTTGTAGATGTAATTAACGAGACCCACAATAGCCCGGAGTAAAGGATAATAAGTATTTATTTGGAGGAAAAAGTCACAATAAGGGTAGAGAGCTGCAGTCCTCTGTGGGCACTTGAAGCTGCGAAAAGAACTCCGACTGCCACCCAAGAGAGCGTGAGCTTGCTTTTTGTTTGTTTATAAGTCCACACATAGAGTACATCAGACCACGCCCTAATGGGCCGATACCCAAAAGGCTATTGGCTGAATGAATTCCCATAATATAATTTCATAATTTCAGATGACACAGGCCTCCAAGTCTCAGATGTCCTCAGTGACAGAAGAAGGGCCCAGGAGGGAGGTGATCACATCTGTTTTAAGTATCAGCTTGAGTCGGTCCTGGTCCAGCACCATTTTAGATGTTTCTATAAACGTGGTGTTTGTTGTTGTGAGTATATGTGTGGAGTTGTTGTATGCATATTCCAGAGGTTGATGTCAGGTGTTTTCTGCCTTATCTTTCGACACAGGGTTTTTCACTGAACCCTGAACTCCTCACCAATTTGACTAAACTGGCCCACCAGCAAACTCCAGGGATCCTCCTGTCTGTCTTCACAGTGCTGGTATTCCCAGCACACCCCATTGTACCTGGCTTTTGATGTAGGTTCTGGAGGTTGAGTTCAGGTCCTCATGCTTGCTCTATTGTACAGACTGAGCGATCTCCTCAGCTCCGCTGAAGATGTTTTAAACAACAGGAACAGATTTAAACAGATTAGATTTTTAACGCAGCAGATTAGCCTCCACAATGTGTGTGGACCTCATCCAGTCAGTTTGAAGGCTTTGTGAGAGGTGAGATCAAGGTCTCTGGAAGAAGGAATTCAGGCATCAGATGCCTTTGGATTTGAATGACAGCTTCAGCCCTTCTCTGGGGCTCCAGCCTGCCGGTCCTCACTGTAGAGGTTTAACCTCCCAGATCTACAAGCATATGAGCTGTGATATAAATTCTTTCTTAAATATTGATCTATTTCTGGTGGTGGTGGTGCACAACTTTTATCCCAGCACTTGGGAGGCAGAGGCAAGTGGATCTCTGTGAGTTCGAGGCCAGTCTGGGCTACAAGAGCTAGTTCCAGGACAGAGAAACCCTGTCTCAAAAAACATATATATATCGACCTATTTGTATCATTTAGTTCTGCTTTCTGTTGGACCCCAGGTGGTATGTTGAGGGTTGGTGGCCCTTGTTTCCTGCAGCATGTGCCTATACTCTCTTCTGGCTTTGAGATGACACTTATGCTTATTCCTATCTTCCTCACATGGCTACTTCATACGTCATATGTCATACGTCACTGCCTCCCATGCTAGATACATGACATGGGTCCTGTTGAGACTTCTCCATTCCAGGGTAGGTGGTCCTACTGGACACCCAGGTCATGCTCATTAATACTCTCCTGTGTCCTGTGTCTCTCTCTCTTCCTTGCTCTAATAGACTCTGCCCCTCAACCAGCATCCTTGTAAGGAGGCATCAAGCATGGCTCACTCGCACGCAGCCTCGCAGGAAGCTAAGCATCAGGTTTTACCACCTCAAGAGCTTTGAAGCATGTTTCTAAGGGAGGCCATCTTCAGCAGCATCAAGGGCTTATTTCTAAAAGGAAAAAAAGAGATATTTATATATCCAAACGTGTTGCCTTCCTGACACAGACAGACGACTGTGAATCCTCTCTGTCATCAAACGATTTCCTGTGCGCTCTTGCAAATTTCTAGTTACACGCTTCATTTTAATATTTGATGTTCTAGTCCTGAGGTTAAATTCAGCATCATTTGGAAAAATTGAGCTTTGGACTCTCTATTTGTGCCCCAGGGATGTTCACATTTAATTAAAAACTAATGGAGAAGGTGTTTCTTTAATAATTGATTAGTCTTATCACTTAAGCATGTCGTGACTGTTGCCTTGGGGAATGAGTGACTTTTACCTTTGCTCTTCTGTGTAAAATCCACACATGCCTGTTAGCAGCTCTTGGTATTTGTGCCGCTTCTCCTTTTGAGAGAGATAATCCATTCCTCTGTCTTATTTGAAAGCTTGCTTTTGAACATGACCCCAGAGACTAGTAGAAAAGAAGGGTGGGTCTCTTATTTGAGGACACGCTACTTGGTGTTTGTCTTGAAAATCTTTATGTAGTTGTTTATTTGAGTATTTTAAATTGTGGATATGTGGGGCTGTTGTGGGTTCTACACAGGAGTTCAGGGCTCATGGAGGCCTTAGAAGGCCATTGGATGGCCTGGCTGGAATTACTGTGTTTTGAGCTGCCCTCTGTGATGCTGGGAATTGAACTTGTGCCCTCTGCAAGAGCAGCACGTACCCTCAATCCCTGAGCCATCTCTCCAGCTCTCAGTGCTTGTCTTTATTGTCCTTCCTTTATTCTCTAACTCTGGTGACAATGACACAGATTATAGGCTTTAATTAATCCATACCAGCTGGGGGAAAACACAACAAAGCATGTACATCTAGTGAATGAGAAATCTGGGTGTCTATGGAGCTGTTTCTGGAATCCTGGAAGCATTGAAATTTGTTTGAAAACGAAGGCAAGGGTTATAGAACTCAACACAGGATGGAGAGAAGTTTGTCCATGGAGTAAAGCCATTTTCCCCAAACATATCCAGAGAAACCCCAAACTCAGCAAGAACAGCAAAAATACCACCTTTACCTGGAGATGGAGAGACAGGAAAGCTACAGTTTGCCATGCCTCCCCAGCAGATTTGGGTGTCAAATTCTGTTCATCTATAGCAGAAAGGCAGTCAAGGGGAGAAACGTGTGAAGGCCACTGACAGGCAAAAGAAATGCAGATGAATGTGTGCTCAAAGTTTCCAGTAAGGAAGTGCAACTGACTGACTATATACCATAGTCTTGAAAAGCTTACTGTCCGTCTATGTAAGGGTGTGGGTGAACTCTCTCTACTGGTAGGAAATTGAAAGGACAGTCTCTGGGAACCGCAGTGCCAACATGAAACAAAGTATCAGTAGTATATCCTGATTCAGCAGTTCCGGGAATGGTCTACAGAAATACTAACACAAAGAGGAGACCGCAACAAAATATCCAACGGCCAACAAGTCGAGCCGCCCTGTGTTCCATGAACGTGCCCACAGAGGCCAGAAGAGGGCACTGTTTCCTCCTGGAATTAGAGTTATAGACCATTGTAAACCTCCACATGGGCGCGCCGGGAATCGAACCTGGGCTCTCTGGAGAATAACCAGAGTTTGTAACCATTGTGTCGTCTTCACGGACCCTGTTGTTGATTTTCAAATACTTATGCACACGAATAAGTTGTAAATATAGTAGAAAAACTTCTTTTCCTCTTAAAAGTTTGTGTGTGTGCATGTGTATGGTGTAGGAGTGTTTGTCTGTGTGCATGTGTAAATACAGGTCCATGTGTACGTGTGTGTTTGTATAGGATGCGTTCCTTAGTATGTGTGTGCGTATGTAGGACGTATTCCTCAGTACATGTGTGTGTGTATAGGACATATTCTTCAGTATACGTGTGTGTGTGTGTGTGTAGGACGTATTCCTCAGTATACGTGTGTGTGTATGTACGACGTATTCCCCAGTACACATGTGTGTGTATAGGATGTATTTCTCAGTACATGTGTGTATGTATGTGTGTGTGTGTGTGTGTGTGTATAGGACGTATTCCTCAGTACACGTGTGTGTGTATGTGTGTGTGTGTGTGCGTGTAGGATGTATTCCTCAGTACATGCATGTGTTTGTATGTAGGATGTATTCCACAGTACGTGTATGTGTGTGTAGGATATATTCCTCAGTAAGCGTATATGTGTGTATGTAGTATGAATTCCTCAGTACATGCGTGTGTTTGTCTGTAGGATGTATTCCTCAGCGTGTGTAGGACGTATTTCTTAGTTCCTCCCACCCTATATTTTGAGACCTGGCCTCTCACTGAACCAAGAGTTTATCACTTTGGCTAGATTGGCTGGCCAGTAAGCGCCAGAGATCCATCTGTCCCTGACCATGCCAGTTATGGCATTAAACTATCTAGTCCAGCTTTTATGTGGATGCTGAGCTTCTGAACACTGGTCCTCACGCTCATATGGCAAGCACCTTACTAGCAGAGGTGCTGCACCATTATTTCTTTATAAAAAGCTTTTTAAATTGGTATATACTAATTATAAATAATGAGTTTTGGGTGTGGTGGCCTTTAATCCCAGCACTCAGGAGGCAGAGGCAGGAGGATCTTTGAGTTTAAGGCCAGCATGGTCTACAAAGTGAGTTCCAGGGTAGCTGGGGCTGGTACACAGAGAAACCCTGTCTCAAAACAAAAACAACACCAAAAAAACCAAAACCAAAAATAAAAACAAAACAAAGGAAAAAGCTTCACTGTCGCATTATACAAACATGTCACATGTTTTGATCATATTGCCCCACACCCTCTCTTGACCCTCCTGCTTCTGCTAATGCCCTTCTCTTTCTAGACAGTTGTGGCTTTATGTCCCTTTGTATGTGTGAACCAATGAGTTTAGTTAGGGTCGAAGCATGAGCAACTAACCAATCAATGGCTACACCACTGAATGAAATGTCTCTCCCTTCCCCAACATCCATTTACTACCAATGGCTCCCCAGAAAAGGTTGTGGCCTCATGATCCCCTCCCCACAGCAAGAAATGCTCTTTTCCCACTTAAGAGTACACTTCTGACTGAATACTTTATCGCTACCCAATTCTTTGACCAATAATTTCTGTAAACAAGAACGTTCTCTTGCATGAGCAGAGCACACTGTGGTCAGAATCAGAAGGAGCAGGGTGCCCCAGCACCACCTAGTCCTCGGTCCTCACTCGGGTCTCTCCACGGCTCTAATGTCCCTTTTAGTAAGCAAAGGACCAGCGCAGGGCTCTCGGCTGCCTCCCTCCTCACCTGTCTCTGCTCTCCTTCATTAAAGTCTGTGCAGCAGCACACGCATCCCCGAGGAGGTGAACTACAATTACCTGATAAGGTGGCGCTTGTTGAGTCTTTCCCCTATCAATGATTCCTTTGCAATCAGAAATGAAACATTNGAGGCATCAAGCATGGCTCACTCGCACGCAGCCTCGCAGGAAGCTAAGCATCAGTTCCTTCAGGTTTTACCATCTTAAGAGCTTTGAAGCATGTTTCTAGGAGAGACCATCTTCAGCAGCATCAAGGGCTTATTTCTAAAAGAAAAAAAAAGATATTTATATACACAAACGTGTTGCCTTCCTGAGACAGACAGACGACTGTGAATCCTCTCTGTCATCAAACGATTTCCTGTGCGCTCTTGCAAATTTCTAGTTACACGCTTCATTTTAATATTTGATGTTCTAGTCCTGAGGTTAAATTCAGCATCATTTGGAAAAATTGAGCTTTGGACTCTCTATTTGTGCCCCAGGGATGTTCACATTTAATTAAAAACTAATGGAGAAGGTGTTTCTTTAATAATTGATTAGTCTTATCACTTAAGCATGTCGTGACTGTTGCCTTGGGGAATGAGTGACTTTTACCTTTGCTCTTCTGTGTAAAATCCACACATGCCTGTTAGCAGCTCTTGGTATTTGTGCCGCTTCTCCTTTTGAGAGAGATAATCCATTCCTCTGTCTTATTTGAAAGCTTGCTTTTGAACATGACCCCAGAGACTAGTAGAAAAGAAGGGTGGGTCTCTTATTTGAGGACACGCTACTTGGTGTTTGTCTTGAAAATCTTTATGTAGTTGTTTATTTGAGTATTTTAAATTGTGGATATGTGGGGCTGTTGTGGGTTCTACACAGGAGTTCAGGGCTCATGGAGGCCTTAGAAGGCCATTGGATGGCCTGGCTGGAATTACTGTGTTTTGAGCTGCCCTCTGTGATGCTGGGAATTGAACTTGTGCCCTCTGCAAGAGCAGCACGTACCCTCAATCCCTGAGCCATCTCTCCAGCTCTCAGTGCTTGTCTTTATTGTCCTTCCTTTATTCTCTAACTCTGGTGACAATGACACAGATTATAGGCTTTAATTAATCCATACCAGCTGGGGGAAAACACAACAAAGCATGTACATCTAGTGAATGAGAAATCTGGGTGTCTATGGAGCTGTTTCTGGAATCCTGGAAGCATTGAAATTTGTTTGAAAACGAAGGCAAGGGTTATAGAACTCAACACAGGATGGAGAGAAGTTTGTCCATGGAGTAAAGCCATTTTCCCCAAACATATCCAGAGAAACCCCAAACTCAGCAAGAACAGCAAAAATACCACCTTTACCTGGAGATGGAGAGACAGGAAAGCTACAGTTTGCCATGCCTCCCCAGCAGATTTGGGTGTCAAATTCTGTTCATCTATAGCAGAAAGGCAGTCAAGGGGAGAAACGTGTGAAGGCCACTGACAGGCAAAAGAAATGCAGATGAATGTGTGCTCAAAGTTTCCAGTAAGGAAGTGCAACTGACTGACTATATACCATAGTCTTGAAAAGCTTACTGTCCGTCTATGTAAGGGTGTGGGTGAACTCTCTCTACTGGTAGGAAATTGAAAGGACAGTCTCTGGGAACCGCAGTGCCAACATGAAACAAAGTATCAGTAGTATATCCTGATTCAGCAGTTCCGGGAATGGTCTACAGAAATACTAACACAAAGAGGAGACCGCAACAAAATATCCAACGGCCAACAAGTCGAGCCGCCCTGTGTTCCATGAACGTGCCCACAGAGGCCAGAAGAGGGCACTGTTTCCTCCTGGAATTAGAGTTATAGACCATTGTAAACCTCCACATGGGCGCGCCGGGAATCGAACCTGGGCTCTCTGGAGAATAACCAGAGTTTGTAACCATTGTGTCGTCTTCACGGACCCTGTTGTTGATTTTCAAATACTTATGCACACGAATAAGTTGTAAATATAGTAGAAAAACTTCTTTTCCTCTTAAAAGTTTGTGTGTGTGCATGTGTATGGTGTAGGAGTGTTTGTCTGTGTGCATGTGTAAATACAGGTCCATGTGTACGTGTGTGTTTGTATAGGATGCGTTCCTTAGTATGTGTGTGCGTATGTAGGACGTATTCCTCAGTACATGTGTGTGTGTATAGGACATATTCTTCAGTATACGTGTGTGTGTGTGTGTGTAGGACGTATTCCTCAGTATACGTGTGTGTGTATGTACGACGTATTCCCCAGTACACATGTGTGTGTATAGGATGTATTTCTCAGTACATGTGTGTATGTATGTGTGTGTGTGTGTGTGTGTGTATAGGACGTATTCCTCAGTACACGTGTGTGTGTATGTGTGTGTGTGTGTGCGTGTAGGATGTATTCCTCAGTACATGCATGTGTTTGTATGTAGGATGTATTCCACAGTACGTGTATGTGTGTGTAGGATATATTCCTCAGTAAGCGTATATGTGTGTATGTAGTATGAATTCCTCAGTACATGCGTGTGTTTGTCTGTAGGATGTATTCCTCAGCGTGTGTAGGACGTATTTCTTAGTTCCTCCCACCCTATATTTTGAGACCTGGCCTCTCACTGAACCAAGAGTTTATCACTTTGGCTAGATTGGCTGGCCAGTAAGCGCCAGAGATCCATCTGTCCCTGACCATGCCAGTTATGGCATTAAACTATCTAGTCCAGCTTTTATGTGGATGCTGAGCTTCTGAACACTGGTCCTCACGCTCATATGGCAAGCACCTTACTAGCAGAGGTGCTGCACCATTATTTCTTTATAAAAAGCTTTTTAAATTGGTATATACTAATTATAAATAATGAGTTTTGGGTGTGGTGGCCTTTAATCCCAGCACTCAGGAGGCAGAGGCAGGAGGATCTTTGAGTTTAAGGCCAGCATGGTCTACAAAGTGAGTTCCAGGGTAGCTGGGGCTGGTACACAGAGAAACCCTGTCTCAAAACAAAAACAACACCAAAAAAACCAAAACCAAAAATAAAAACAAAACAAAGGAAAAAGCTTCACTGTCGCATTATACAAACATGTCACATGTTTTGATCATATTGCCCCACACCCTCTCTTGACCCTCCTGCTTCTGCTAATGCCCTTCTCTTTCTAGACAGTTGTGGCTTTATGTCCCTTTGTATGTGTGAACCAATGAGTTTAGTTAGGGTCGAAGCATGAGCAACTAACCAATCAATGGCTACACCACTGAATGAAATGTCTCTCCCTTCCCCAACATCCATTTACTACCAATGGCTCCCCAGAAAAGGTTGTGGCCTCATGATCCCCTCCCCACAGCAAGAAATGCTCTTTTCCCACTTAAGAGTACACTTCTGACTGAATACTTTATCGCTACCCAATTCTTTGACCAATAATTTCTGTAAACAAGAACGTTCTCTTGCATGAGCAGAGCACACTGTGGTCAGAATCAGAAGGAGCAGGGTGCCCCAGCACCACCTAGTCCTCGGTCCTCACTCGGGTCTCTCCACGGCTCTAATGTCCCTTTTAGTAAGCAAAGGACCAGCGCAGGGCTCTCGGCTGCCTCCCTCCTCACCTGTCTCTGCTCTCCTTCATTAAAGTCTGTGCAGCAGCACACGCATCCCCGAGGAGGTGAACTACAATTACCTGATAAGGTGGCGCTTGTTGAGTCTTTCCCCTATCAATGATTCCTTTGCAATCAGAAATGAAACATT